>PVLD010015904.1:0-46879 GCA_004027595.1 Dinomys branickii
TTTAAAAAAAAAATAAAAAAAAAAAAAAAAAAAAGAGTACACCCAGCAGAGCATGGGAGGCCCGTGGCAGAGAGGCTTTCTGTCTGTCTGGAGTTCTAGGATCCGACTCCACCCCACAGTCATTTGACTCCAGGGTCTTAGGGTGGGGGGCGTGAGGACAGGGCGGGCTGCCCTCAGCCTGCTGCCTGTTCCCTCTGTGCTTGATGCTGCCCCAGGGAGTTTCTTGTCTGGGACCCAGGGATATCGCAGCCACTTGACCTTGCTGAGACTCAGTTTCCCTCTAAGAAAAGTGATGTCAGAAAGCCCGTTTGTAAATCACTGTGAGGACTGAGTGAGAGAAAGCCTGGCACCACCAGCCCAGGGCCTAGCATGGGAGCAGGTGTCCTGGAGTGTCTCCATGTTCCCCTGCCTCCACCACCCAGCTGGAAAGAGGCATGAGCAACCTGGAATGAGGAGGTGGGTGGCGCTGTGCCACAGCACAGCAGCGGGCACCTAGTAGGTGCCTGTCAGATGTTGTGGCAGTGCCTCCCCCAGCCTCAGTACCAAGCAGTTCAAGTACAGCAAATGCTGTTCTCCCAACACCAGGGGAAGTTCCTCCTGCCACCTATGTGCAGAAGTGGCTACTCAGGTGGCCAGTGACAGACATGGTCCCTGCTCTCACAGAGGTAGACAACAATGAAACAGGTGTAGGGTGTAGTGTTGGGCAGGGGCCCACATTTTTCAAACTAAACTATATGCAGAATCCAGTGGGCTCAGAGAAAGGCATGTTCTGCTCCTCCAGCACACGGCTCTGAGGTGACGGGCAGAAGATCTTGCATTCCCAGCAAGAGCCGGGTACAGCTGACCTGCGGGCATGGGTCTTATTTTGAGTATCAAGGTTGTAGGAGATGAACCCAGATAAGGGGTTTGTGGCTGAGGAGCAGCCCTAGTACACACGTGGTTGAGGAAGGACCGCTGAGGACATGCAGGCAGCATCCTGGGTGGCATTGCCCGTGCAAGATTCTTGCAGGAAGGATCAAGCGCCTGCGTCCGCAGGGGAAGTCTCAGTTCAGGTGGCACCCCTTGCCCTTGTCTTCTGCCATGGCCAAAGGTCCATGTCCATTGCCTGTGAAGCCAACGCCCATCACAGACTGCCAGACTTAGCAAAGAAAAATATAGAACGCATTTTTTTATTTGAATTTCAGATGACCAATGCTTTTTAGTGCAGGTATATCCCAAATGTTTCATAGGACACATCCTAACAATTATTTTTGCTTGTCTGAAATCCAGATGGCATCCCATACCTTCCACAGCGGCTGAGTCGGCAGAGGACCAAACCCATGTGGGGGCTGCTCTGGGCACTGCCTGGGTACTAGTTAGTTAGTTAGGTCAGGTCCTAGGTAGAGACATGGAGACTATGTTCTCCCATTGTGGTTATTCCCAGAGTCCCTGGAAGGTTCTGTGAGCTTCTGGCATCACACCTCCAACACAAACCCAGATCAGGGTCAGTGGGGGGACAGATTACTGAGCTGCCGACCAGATCTCCCCTTTCTCAGCATGGTCATAGATGAGGCTGCGTCGGCCCAGCAAGCATGAAAAGACACCAGGAAGAGGGGTTGAGGGTGCTGTCTTGGCTCTGGGTGGGTCAGCTCAAGGTGCCCTTGTATGGGGTATGATTGAAAAGCACAGTGAATGTTCAACCCTTAAAAAATGTACTACAGTAAAAGACACATTTCCAGTAACCCCCCCAATACTCCGCCTCACTTCCAGCACACTTATCCCACTGTTCTGGCCACTCTCTGAAGCAGTTCTGGAAGTGCTCTTTCTTGAGTATCTTTAGTCGTGCTGTTGTAGCTGCTTTGATGTCCTGAACTGATTCAAAATGTTTGCCTTTCATGGCCGTTCTTACATTGGGGAGGAGCCGGAAGTCACCCAGGCCAGATCCGGTGCACACAGCGGATGCGGCCACACTGATATTTTCACAAGTCTGCCCTTCCTCCAGGTGGAGCTGGCAGCAGCGTTCACGGTAGTTTTGGTCGTATCTCCTACCCAAAAGTGGACTTCTAGAGCTGCTTCAGAGGGTGACAAGGATGATGGAGTAGCTGCGTCTGAAGGGAAGGGGTTACCCTCAGGAGGATTAACGGCACTGTGTCTTTTACTGTAATAACACGTTTTTAACAAGTTTTGATATTCATTGTATGTTTTGGTCATGCCACATACACATGTAAATCCTGGCACATAGTGCTCAACAAAATGGTAGTTGGTGTTACTACTGTTGTTGTTAGTGGCTCAACAGGCAGGAGCTGCAGCCTACAGGCGTTTGGGGTGCTAGTTCAACCCAGGGCAGACTTTGGAGGTGGTACTGTGGAACCCTGGGACATGTGGTGGGGCCTGAGTTTGGAGTGTACTGGGGACCTGAATAGTTAATAACTGGAATGGCAGAAGCATTGCCCACCGGGAAAGATCCTCTTTGTTGTACCAATGTAAGGTCTCAAGGTTCTGTGCTATGCTGGGCACCAGACTGTAGTTGTTAGATCATAGGGAGATGTGGGGGTCCTAAGATAGGGGTTGGGGGTAGAGAAGGGCAGCAACTGTTGCTAAGTGACAGAAGTATTATCCTAGCTTAATGACTGTAGCTAGTAAGTCCCTGCTGACCCCAAGCCCTTTGCTCACCCCGGTTGAAAGGAAAATTAAAATTTTAAATAAAGTTTGACAAGAATGCCTGCCAAAACCAGATGGGTGTGTCCGGACAACCATGATAATGGGACATTTCTTTCTTTGTGTAACCCATGCTTGTTTAACTGATGGCCTTGCAATGTAACTTGATATATTTAAACTCCCTTAGCAACCCATGATGTCACCCAACCCTCCAATCACATTGTGCCAGATCTGCCTTTGTACTTCCCCACTTGTTCTCCCTATAAAAATCTCCAAACCCTGTTGGCAGGGCTCTCTTTGGGGGTGAATCCAGTCAAGCTTACTGGTGTAAATAAACTGCCTCCTAAACCTTCTCAGTGCCATTTCTTCCTGTGTTTGGTCTGTTTTTCCATACATTTCTTGGTTGTCCAACTGGAAAGACTGTACTGACTTCTTAGGTCACCAGCTGAGGCCAGGCAGCTGAAGAGGGGACCTCTCCTGGTTCCCTGATGGAAAGGCATGCCCTCCGGCCCATTTTGGGGTCACCTTGGAAGCCTGGACTAGAGGTCCCTGCTCAGTGCCAATAGCCCTCATTGGACCCAAAAGGAGGGGAAAGGACACAGTCAGGCTGGGTGATTAGATAAGATAAGACCCCCAAGGGCTGCCCTGGTCAGTCTGTCAGTCAGTCCTGCTCAGCTGAGCAGAAAGAGAGCCTGATCAACTCTCCTTAGTTGTTAGTTAAGGCCACCAACAAGGGCAGAGGGTTGGAATGTTTAACCTCTGAGCATCTGCTGAACGACTGTGTGAATGTTTGTAACAGAGGGTGACAGCAGTAGATCATCCTGTCTGTGCTCCATGGTGACGGCCCCTCTGGGACCTCAGAGCTATGGAACCTGAGTGGCTCAAATTTCTGTGGTTCTGTAGTCACGTCTAAGTGGCTCAAAGGCAGTTTAATCTCTGGACTGGGGTCTGACCCGGGAAGGGTTTATACATCCATGCCTATTGCCCAGGTGGATTTCTGTCCCCAGGAGGGTAGAGGCCAGAGCTGGTGAACATTTGGCTCCTCATTTGAGGAGCACCCATCCTTTGTCTGTTGCATCAGAATTTAAGGGTAAACAAACCTACCCTGTAGGGAGATTGAATGGGTGCAAATCAGATTAAATCTACAGTCCTTGATTGTATGTGGAAGAATTTCAAAAGAGGATTCCCTGGTGACTGTGAAGTAAAAGTAAAACCTCAGAGGTTCTCAACCTACTGTAAAATTGACTGGCCAGAACCTGTGTCCAGATTGCCCACCCAAAGAAAGTCTCAAAGTTGAGACCATCTGGCAAGTCTAGAATGGCATAACAGACCCCCAAACCAGCCGCCCTGACCAATTACCTTATATCAGTTCTTGGCTGAACCTGTGTCAAAGCCTGTGGCCTTGGCCCTGCACCTGTGCCCTGCATGATAAAGGGGTCATCCTGGTTGTCAAAACAAATCCCTGAGACTGCTCCAGATTCTCCAGACCTGCCCTACACCAGAGAAGCTTTATCTGGTCCACCTAAAGACCCCAAGTCTGATCTGCCACCTCCTTACATTCATGGGTGCCAGGCTGCCTAGCTGGCCTCAGCGCCCCCACAGCTGATCCAAGCACTGCCACCATAGTTTCAGTAAGGGCCCTGCACTTCCAGATACCATAGTGCTGCAGACAGTGCTGTCACTGCAGCCAGCGTTACTGTCACAGCCAGTGCCCATGGCAGGGCTGCCACCATCACAGCCATAACCGCTGCCCCTCTCCCTCCCAGGATCCATAGCACCGCTGATGTCACCGCCGCCAAGCATGTCTCAAAACCCACGTTTTCACTTGCTCCAAAACTGCGCCCTCTAGTGGCCACTTGGCTCCATCAGCAATTCCTGATTCCACGGGACCTTTGCTGCCTACCCAACCAAGCCTCTGCTTTGGAATTTCTTCCATTGTCCGGAGGTCTATGTCTACCGCAGCCTCCTGCCATCCCAGACTCCACAGCTTCACTGCCAACAACCACTGCAGTGCCTCCTGAATGCCAGACTGATTGCTTATCAGGTGCTGTCAACATGGATAGAAACACTGTCAGACTTACCAGCCATCCCCTCTGTTCTGCCACTCAGCGTGAACCTCCGGCTCATCTCCAGCTGCTACTGCACATCTGCCTGGAGCCCAACGAGGCACCCCCAGACAGGCAGACAACAGCCCTTGATGTATCACCAGCCAGTGAGCTCCACTGACCTCCTGAACTGGAATCACCACAACTCACCCTTCTCAAAGAAGCCCCACCTTCCAGTCCCACCTGCCAACATGGAATGACTGTCAGCACCTCCTTTTGACCCTGTTCAATACTGAAGAACACCGCATTCTGGATAGGGCTCAGGCCTGGCTAAAAACAAAAGCCCCTGCCATTGTGGTTGATCCTGATGCTTGGGTGAACATAGTTCTCCCCCAAGTGTGTCCAAACTGGGACTGCAGTACAGCAGAAGGCTGCAAGGGCTTAGATCAGTACTGTACAGCCCTCCTCACAGGGCTCAGAGAAGGAGGCAATAAGCCAATAAACATGTTTAAGGTTATAAAAGTTATTCAAGAAAGTCCAGTGAAAGTTCAGCCAAATTTTATGAGTCTCTGTTAATCCTACTGGGTCTATGCGCCCTTTGACCCAGCAGCACCTCAAAATCAGATGGTCAATGCTGCCTTTGCTGCACAGTCAGTCCCTGACATTAGAAGAAAAATCCAAAAGGTTGGTGACTTTGCTGGCATGAATGCCACCCAGTTACTTCAGCTCACTCAAAAGGTTTTTGTGAACTGAGAGGGAACAACCATGCGAAGCAGATAAGAGAACCCAGAAGAAAGCTGTTCTCCTAGCTGCAATGTTAGGAAAGCCTGTTCCTGAAATATTTCACCAAGGTCAATCCCACCCTGGCACCTGATACAAAGGGGCCCCACAAGCCTCAACACCTAAAACTGGTGGCAGACCTTATATCCTGGCGGCTGACCAATGTACTCACTAAAGACAGTTTGGTCACTGCAAGGATAAATGCCACCTCCATCTGCAGGAGAAAAAGAAACTCAACTGTCTGGAGTCACCTCAACCCGAGTCTTTTCTCCCTCTCTTTGATGACAATGAGTAGGACAGGACAGGCTCCATTAGACTTGGTGCCTGGGAACCCACAGTCATTGCCAGAATTGGGGGAAAAACCTATGACTTTCATAGTGGACAGTGGGGCTGAACATTCTGTTGTAACTCAGCCTGTCACTCCTTTGATCTCCTGGCAAGTCCAAGTTATTGGTTCCATGGGAATTCCTTCTGAAAAGAAATTCTGCCAGAGCAGGTTCTGTGAGATTGGTGTATACATTATCAAACATGGATTCTTATACATGCCTGAGTGCCCTATTCCTCTCCTGGGGCATAACCTCCTCTCCAAGTTGGGAGCAACCATTTCTTTTGCTCCAAACCAGTGAGCTTCCCTCATGCTCAGGCCCACTGCTCCAGACTTCATACTGACTGACTGTACCCCGAGAGAAAAGAAATCATCTGTTCCATCTCAAGGCCTGAGAATAAAAGACAGCTTGGAGCATTGCTGAGTGCTGCAGGTTTCTATCAGATTTGGACACTGGCATTCACCAACAAGGCCAAGCCTCTATATGATATGCTAACAAGAAAAGAAAGTGAAAAGGGGCTGTTAAACTGGACTAGAGGACAGACTGAATCCTTCCAGACAATGAAATGAGTGCTGTCAGCCATCCCGGGACCAGGCATCCCTGACATGACTAGACCCTTTGATCTATTGATGAATGGAGACATGTTGTCTCGGGGTGTCCTCATTCAGAAAGTTGATCCCTGGGGAAGATCCATCACTTATTTATCAAAACGCTTCGACCCTGTGGCTGACGAGCACTGACAGCTGCCATCCTCTTGATCAAAGAGGCTGACAGATTCACTCTGGGACAAAACCTAATAGTCTAGGTCCCACATGCTGTTCTAGAGCTACTCAACAGTCAGGGACATCACTGGCTCTCAAGCAGTTGTGCCACTCAGTATGAAGGACTGCTCTGCGAAAACCTCAGACTTACTTTTCAACTGACTAAACCTCTGACTCCAGCCACCTTCTTGCCCACTGAGCTTGGCCCTCCTGACCACGACTTCCTCGATTGAACTGATAAACTTTTGCTAGCTGGCCAGATCTGCAGATGGAGGCCCTGTCTGATGCTGAATACACCCTGTTTACAGATGGAAGCAGCTCAGTCAAGGATAGAAAATGCCAACTTGGCTATGCAGTCACCACTAGAGAAGAGGTGCTCTTAGCTGGGCCTCTGCCTCGTAACTGGTCTGCTCAACAAGCTGAACAGTGACTCTTAATACAGGCTCTCAAGTGGGGAAAAGAGAAAAAGGTAAACAGCTACACTGACTCGAGGTAGGCTTCTGCCGCTGTTCATGTCCACAGAATGCTGTACAATGTAGACTCTGCACAGCCCAAGGAAAACAAATTATAGACAAAGATGACATTTCCCAGCTCCTGGCTGCAGTTTGGAAAACAAAATGAGTTGCTCTTCTCTCCTGTAAAAGACACCAAAAGGTGAAGGACACAGTCACTCAAGAAATCACAAGGCCAACAAAGTTGCCGTGGAGGCCTCCATCTGGGGAACAAATGATTTAAAACAAAACTTGGAAGCCCAACATAACCCCCCCAAAACTGTCCTCAGTCTCCACAGAGGGCGCCTCCACTACTCCAAGGAAAAAACTAAGTGGGCACAACAGGAAGGGGCTCACGTGGGCCCAAATAGCGCTTGAATGCTACCAGACAATCAAATGACAGTTCCCTAAAACCTGGCCTAGGCCTGGGTAAAACATCATGATATCACACAGAGAAGGAAAACTGCCATGAGTCAGCTTCTAAGCTGCTACTGTTCCAAAGTTGGCCTTGGTCTGTGCCTCTGTTGTCAGAGATGTCAAATCTGTGCAAGGACTGACTCTCCATCTGGACCTAAACCCGCACCCGGTATCCAGCATGCAGGACTCTTCCCCTGTGAAGACCTACAGATAGATTTTACACAAGTCAAGCCGTGTAGGATATCTCCTGGTACTTGTCTGTATTTATTCTGGATGTCCAGAGGTGTTTCCCACCAGAACAGAAAAAGCCACTGAATTCTGTAGAATATTACTAAGAGAAATTATCCCTGGATATGGGGTGTCCCTAACCATAGATAGTGATAATGGGCCTGCATCTGGGGCAGAAATAACCCAGAAATCAACTAACAGATTAAAAATAAAAATGAAACTTACAAACAGCATACAGGTCACAAAGCTCTGGAAAAGCTCAAAAAGTAAATAGGACTTTAAGGTCAATATTGACTAAATAACACCAAGAGACACAGGCACCATGGATAAATTTCCTTTTCATGGCCCTCCTTAAGGTCTGAAGCTCACCAGGGCTCATGGCATATGCCCCCTTTAAAGTCCTGTATGGGACCCCCCTATAATTGGGGATCTCCAGGAAGACCTGCATCAGCTAGGTAGTATATCTCTGCAAGCACAATTTACAGTCAGGAAAAACCTTTACTCAAATATACAAAAGCATAGCTGAAAGGGCAGTCATCCCCGCAGGGACCCCTGCGCAAGCTTTTAACCTGGGAGACCCAGTGTGAGAAAAGACTGGAAAAAGGGGCCCCTGCAGTCCACCTGGAGGGGCCCCTACTTAATTACTTTGACCACACCCATAGCAGTAAAGGTTTCTGAGATCCACCTGTGGATCCACCACTCTCGGATCAGGAGAGTTCACCCAGAGGACCGCCGGAAGGCCCACCCGGGTGACTCAGCTCCTCTGAAGACAACCCTGAGGAAACAGTGCGCTAGAGCCCTGACCCTGTCGCTCCAGAGGCTGATGGGTCTACACATGGCTGCAGCCGAGTGGACAACGTACCCCGGAGCATCTGCTCTGATTGGTTCACGTTCTGCTACCCAGTTTGGCTTCTAGTCCCCTTTCCCTTGTTAATGTCAGTATCCTCCCTAGGGCTCTGGGCTGTGTCCCCAGAGCACTGGCAAGTACCCCATAAGGTCACTTTTGTTCTCTTCTGTGTTGGTATAACCACTGGACTATGTGCTCTGAATTGCTTTTCTTGTGGTCAAAATGACTGCCCCTTCTATCCTGTGCCTGTTCCCGCTTAGGCTGCTTGGCCTCCATGCTGCCAAGCACACTCAGCACACTGGGAGTTCCAAACCCAACTTTATGGCACTGACCCCACAGGGATTCTCAACTGGACCAGATGGGACCCCTCCCAGCCTAAAGTATGTCTTTACTTTGATGCATGCCCAATTCAAACCAACAACCCGGGTTGGGATACTCATGCCTGTTTCACAGGATGTGAAGATTTAAAATGGGAACGAGAATATCAAACTAACAACAAATATGTCTGTCCTGAATGGCAGCAAGAGAAGGGCTACTGCAAGAGCAAAATTCATGTCAGGTTCTGTCCCAGATGAGATGCACCATTGACTATGGGGATGTTCTCCAACTAGCCCTCTAACTCAGCTCCCATCTGAGCCAAACTGCCCACAGAGAGCCTGTAGCCCCATAATGTACACTGTCAAGGACCACACCCATCAGGAATGGCTGTCTGGTCCCCGGATAAGTGTCTGGGTAGACGGGAGGGGATCAGACCCATTTAGTATCCTGAAAGTCATAGAAGTCTGGGTCCACCCTGCATTAGAATTCACATCCAGTACTACCATTGATCCCATTGGCCCTGCACCTGCGACTGATTACACATGGCCCCCAACACCTGACCTCTTGTGCTTAGTTAACAGCACCCATCAGGTCCTCCAAACAGTAGCTCTGAAGCTGGGAAATGGTTGTTGGCTCTGTGTACCCCACGCTGCCCTCTCACAACAGGCTTTAGGCTTAACTTTAAACAGCTCCGAACTTAACTCTACTTCTGCCCCTGGTCCCCTGCTCCTGACTCACCCAACAGAGGCATAGGAAAAGGCCACCTGCCTCCTGAGTCCCTTTACAACACTAAACATCCCAGCTGGCTGTATGGATGTTCTGATTGCTCAAGCTCCAGGACGGCCCCTCAGGGAACCTTCTTTATTTGCTCTGACGGGGTCCATCAGGTGTTTTCAAGCACAAAAATGAGTCTCCATGCACTTGCCCACCTCATACCTGACCTCCCTGTCTGCTCAGGTCAACAGGGCCCCCACATGCCTATCAACTTCGCCAAAAATGTGACCCAAGGGTGCTGCTAATTTTGGCCAGGATAGCACTAGCAGAGAGTCTAAGCCTCAGTGCCACTGCCGTGGGCATGACCCAACAACAGTGCTTGCAATTGGGCACCCGAATAGAAGATGATTTTACAGCTTTCAGGGAGCTCTTGACGCATTACAGGACCAAACTGATTCCTTAGCTGCGGGGTCCTCCAAAATCGCAGAGCTCTAGGCCTCCTCACTGCTCAGCAGGGAGGCACTTGTTTGTTTTTAGAAGAAGGATTCGGCTATTACGCTAGTAAGTCTGGTGTCCTTAGGGAGACTTTCTGCCTGTTGCAAGAACAAATAAACCAGTGGGCTTGAGACAGGCAGACAGGGTATACCAGGGGGGCTCCCTGGGAAACTGGGAGCCATGGCTGGGAGCTCTGTTAGGGCCTCTCACGGGCCTCCTCCTCTTACTCCTAGTAGGACCTTGCTTATTAAATTGGCTCATCTCCTTTATTACAAAACAAATAAACAAGATTAGCCTCCAAATGACCCTCAGGTCTGGTACCTCCTATACAGTCTTAAATACCAACATCTCTGAAAATGATTTTTCCGATTAACTAAAAGAGGGGGCAAGGAAAGGAAAATTAAAATTTTAAATAAAGCCTGCTAAAACCAGGTAGGTATGTCTGGACAAGCCTGATAATGGGACATTTCTTCTTTTGTGTAACCCATGCTTGTTTAGCTGATGACCTTGCAATGTAACTTGAGATATTTAAACTCCCATAGCAATCCATGATGTCACCCAACCCTGCAATCACAATGTATGAAATCTACCTTGGGAACTCTCCACTTGCTTTCCCTATAAAAGTCCCCAAACCCTGCCAGGCAGGGCTCTGACTCTTTGGGAGACATCCTAGTCAAGCCCACCGGTGTAAATAAACTGCCTCCTAAACTTTCTCAGTGCCATTTCTTCCTATGCTTGGTCTGTTTTTCCATAACAAGGCCTCTGCTGTGTTCTGCGGGATGCCACAAAGGACTCCAGGATGCCAATTTGTGCCAGGATCCAGCCCATCACAAGGACATTTAACATCAAAAGTGACATCTTCCATGTTCCATGGTGAACAGACCAGCTCGTGTGAACTTCCTGGGGAAGGCCCTTGGCTGGGCTTTCTTTTCCTCATGACCCATCTGGAGACATGTTGCCGGCTGGCCCACATGCCTCTGTGTTCTATGGAGCCCGGCCTCATTGCCAACCAAAGATCAGCACCAGGGAGCAGCTAACACAGGCCTAAACCTGGGCTGCGCTGGGCCCAGCCTGGGGCTCTTGTCTGCACCCACAGGCCTCCACTTCTTACTGAGCTGTCATTGGGGTGCAGGCGCGAGCGCTGCTTTCTTGGGGAGACAATGGAGCTCCCGGTGTTACATCAGCAGCCCAGGCAGAGGGGGGCTTGCTGAGCCCTCGCAGAGCTGCAGGTGGTGGGTAGCTCTCCACTCCCCATTTCTCTAGGCCCTGTGGACGGCTCTGTAGCGGAGTTGCTTGGTCCCAGTGCATTCCACAGTTTGAGGAAGAAGCCATTTCATTTCTGCTCTCATCGCTTCTTGGTCACCCCCAAGAACCTATATTAGTCAGGTCGCCCCTCTGCTGTGACAGCGCCCCCTCTAGCCTCGTTGCTTATGCCAATAAAGATGTACTTCTTCTACCACAGACCCAGCTGGAATTCAGTGCACAGCCTTCTACGTGCTGCTGTGGAGGACAGCCTTCCCCTGTTTGATGGCCGTGTCCTTGCCTCAGGTCTCAGAGTCTCTCCCAGAGTCCTCTGTGTCCAACAAGGGGACAAGGGACAAGAGACAGGGAGCGGAGGATGACACTCCCACTGTGAGCTGCCTCTGCTGGAGCCAACACACCTCACTTCCTCTGTGTTGGTTACATTTCCCTCTCTCATTGCTGGGACGAAATACTCAAAATACCCGATGCCCAAAATTAGGGAAGGGAAGGTTTATTTAGCTCAGTTTGTGAAGGTTTCAGTCGTAATCAGCTGGCTCCAAGGCAGGGTGGCACGGCTGAGGGGCAGGAGCACATGGAGATGGAAGACAGCAAAAGCAACAAGAGCAAAAAGGGAGAGAGCGAGCCTCTTTTCCTCCCTTGTACTGTAAGAAGGACACTCCACCCCCCATGTGTGTGTATGTGTGTGTGTGTGTGTGTGTGTGTGTGTGTGTGTGTGTGTGCAGCACTCACACCATCTCCGTGCCCTCTTCTTGCACAGGGTGAGGGTGTTCACAAAGTGAGGACCCTGGATCCCTGCTGAGTCGCTTAAACTTCTAAACTTCTCAGGTTCACAGTGTATCAAGGTTGGGGCACGCAACACACTCACTGTTAACTTGTTACAACCAAACTCCATCGCTTCACACTGTATTGGTGAGAACGAGTCACATGGGCTGGGGATATAGCTCAGTGGAATAAGCGCTTGCCTAGCAAGCGCAGGGTCCTGAGTTTGATCCCCAGCACCGCAAAAAAAAAAAAAAAAAGAACGAGTCACATGATTCCTAGTGGGAGGAGGCTGAATTGTACCCTAGAACTCTGTGTTCTAGAAGGAGGAAGGATTCCCTGCACCCAGCCTGTCTCTGCTGTGGTCCCTGATGTGTCCTGTGGCGGTCCCAGGGGATTAATTCTCTTGGGCAAGCCAGTTAAGAAGGGCTGGTGAAGCTAGGTACAGTGGCACACACCTGTAATCTCAGCTTCCTGGGAGGGAAAGGTAAAAGGACCACAAATTCCAGGCCTGGCCGGGCAATTTAAAAGACCCTGTCTCAAAATAAAACATCAAAAGGGCTGAGGATGTATTTGGCAGTAGGGCACTTGCCTAGCACGTGTGAGCCCCTCAGTTTGATCTAAGGGGGCACGTATTTATTTATACATTTAATGGTGAAATTTGAATGCTATTTGCAGGCATTTTCTAAGGTCCTATTCTCCAATTTGGCAGACACGAGACGCACGTTTCATTAAGCACTTAAAATGTGTCATGCTCACACTGAGAAATGCCCTGACCATAGGAGAAATACTCAATTTCAAAGATGAGTATGACATAAAAATCTATAATTGTATTTTTGTGATATGGGGGACGGAACCCTGCACCTTCACACTGAACTACATCCCCAGCCCTTTTTTACTTTTATGTTTTATTTTGAGGTAGGGTCTCACTAAATCCCTAAGTTACCCAGGCTCTTCTTGAATTCAGGATCCTCCTGCCTCAGCTCCCTAGAGCGCTGGGATTACAGGCATGTGCCTGACTGAAAATCTTAATAAGTTTTACATTAATTACATGTTAATGACTATTTGGATAGATGGTGTTAAATTGGGTTGACAAGCTTTCTCTGTAAAGGACCAGATAGGGAATATTTTCAGCTTTGTGACCCATCTGCTCTCGGTCATGTAACTATCCACTTGTGTTGTTACAGTACAAAAGCAGCCACAGACCACGCAAAAGCGGTGGGCTGTGTTCCAATAAAATTTTACTTAAAAGAAACAAAACAGGCAAACAGGATAGATTTGATCCTCAAGCTGTAGTTTGCCATTTCCTGGGTTAAATTTATAAAAGTATTAAAATTTGTTTCCTTTTTAAAAAAATATTTTAAAATGTGGCTATTAGATTTCAAATTACCCATTGGCTCACAGTATGTTAAACGTGTTACCGGTATTAACTCTGGGGTTAAATGCTACTGCCCAAGGGCAAATGGGTTCCTGATTACTTCCGGCAGGTCTTCTGGGTTTTCGAGACCAAAGGGAAGTTCCCTGAGAGGCCACCAGGTGGTGCTACCAGACCACATGCTATGGAAACCATTCTGTGGCTCTGCAACCTTTTTGCTGCGTGGCATTGGCTTTCAGTTTGCTCACCAGTAAAGTGGGGCTATAATAGATTAATGAGAACTTTAGAGCAGATAGACCAGATTTGAATTCTGTCTCTACCACCACTGATTATGGTTTTCGTGGGCCCTACATACTTTTTTTTTGGTGCTAGGAATTGAACTCAGGACCTCGCACTTGCCAGGCAGAAGCTGTAATCACTGAGCTATACTCCTGGCCCCTAGATCCTTTTGACAAGTCCCTTTCCCCATCAAAAAACATTAAAAATTGTACTTTATAACTATCTTCTTATGAAGAAAACATATCAATGTTGTATATTAAGATTTTTCTTCAACTAAAAGTTTTCATTTCTGTAAACCCTAAAATTACTGTGGGCCCCAGGCACTGGGCCTACCATGTCTGACGGGTGAATCAGCCGGGCTCTGCTCCTTACTAGCTGTGGGAGCTCAGGCAGGTTGTTGAGCTTCTCTGGGCCTCGCTTTCCTCTGTTGAGTGGGGATGGCATCACACCCCAGCTCTTAGTGCTGGAGTTGGGGTTCAGTGAGATGGTATAGGTCAGGCCTTCTTAGAACATGATCTGGAGGGGAGCAGGCCTTACAAACAGCAACTTTTATTGGTTTGTTTGTCTTTAGGGCTATTCCCACTGTAATCTCTATAAAATAATGGAAAGTTCTCAAAATATGCAGGAATCTCAAGGAAAATGACTCAGAAAATTAAAGTGAAGCTCCCGGGGTGTTTGGTGGGGAAAGTAAAGAGTTCTTAGGGAATAAAGAGCAGTAGAAGTTTTTACCAACGGTGAGCACATCCTCCTTCCCACCCTCAGGGAGCCCATGAGGGGCAGGAACACAGGTTGAGCCACCCAGCCAGAAGCTGAGCAGTCCGATGAACCCATGCCAGGCAAAGGGACCCTGGGGGAAGAGGCGTGTGTGTGTGTGTGTGTGTGTGTGTGCATGTGTCCATTTGGTACGTGCATATTCTTGCTTCCTTCCATTCCCTTCATTGGACCGTGCTGAGCTACTCTTTGAAAACATGATCCATGGGTGCATGCCAAGGGGATGCTGGCCCCTTCGGGACTGTTAGGGAGTGGCGGGAGAATCATTCAGGAATTCCAGCCCCTTCAGGTTCACTGGGAGACTTGGCCACTGGTGCAAGTGTGAGCCTGTCTCGGTGACTCCGCTTTCCACCCACACACCCGCTGGGGCCCAGCGCTTTTTCGCATTTTGGGTGGGACAGCGCTGTGACCTCCATTTGTTGCCCTTCCCTGGTTTGGCAGCGGCCTTCTCTGCTTGCCTTCTCCAACCCGAGGGAGAGATGTGAGCCAGGGCTGCTGACTCAGAGACAGGAGGGACAGAAGGAACAGGGTGAAGGTCACTTGGGAGGATTTCTGTGTTGGAGCCAAGGAAAAGGATGTAACAGGAAGAGGTGCCGCAGAGGAGGCTGTAACAAGGACTGGAATCAGGGCGTGTCCATCTCCCAAAGCTCATTTGCCAAAATACTTGCTGTGGTGAATGACAAAGCAGTGGAATCTTGCCATGGCAACAATTCATTTTAAGTAATTTAGGGAGAGCATTATATACCCAAAGGTTTAATGCTGCCTACCCATGACAGAGCAAGTCCTATCGGTAAGTACATGCTTCCATTTAGTGAGGGATCACCAGGCATCAGGCACTCAGGGCTTTACCTCCACCATTGACCTAAACTTTAACTATATGGTAGATTCTCTTACTCTCATTTTATACACTCATAAACTGAAGGTAAGTAGCCAGCCTACTCCAGGGCAGCCAGTAGACAATATGGACTAGGAGTCTAAACTCACCATACTGCCAGCTATGGTGGCACACGCTTGTAAATCCCAGAGCTCAGGAGGCCGAGGCAGGAGGATCGCTGTGAGTTTGAGGCCAGCCTGAGCTACATAGTAAGTTCAGGGCCAACCTGAACTACATAGTGAGACTCTGTCTCAAAACAATAGCAACAAATAAAGAAAGAAAGTAATCATACTACCTACCCATCTTCTCACTAAGGATGGCTGGGAAAGTCAGTTCAGAGTCTGGTCCTCGGTGTACCTTCCTTGAACATATCCAAGTATGAGTTAGATGAGGGTGTGTGTTAAAATTGCAGGTTTCGGGGCCCTGAGCTAGTTCTCCTGAGGCGCACTGGGTATTCAGAACCTAGGAGTTCGCACAACTGGCTTCCGAAGCTTAGAGTGTACACTAGGTTTCAGGTCCTCAGGACAAAGCCAAGGCTGAAAGGACGAGTGTGACCAGGGCACAGTCCCCTCCCCAAAACACCAGAGTTCCTCGGTCTGACCAGACCAAGTGACCCAGATGTATGGCAGGTCTGCAGCTACATTAGTTTGTGAGTGAGGAGGACAACCCCATCTTGTGCCTCTTGCTGACCACAATTTCCCAGAATGCCAGGCAGCAGCTGCCTGTGGGGCAGAGGTACATCTTGTTCTCCCATTGAGGAGGAAGCCACAGGGCGTCAGGTCGTGCTGACTTCAAGTAACAGCCGTGAGCACTTAGTGACAGCTCACCTTCTCTGTGCCTCCTCACCCAGCACAGCTCTAAGTCCAGCGGCCAGGGCTCTTGCCGTGTTGGCTGGTGGAGATTTCAGTGCTTGGGGCAAAAGAATGACCTTCCCCCTCCAGAATGAGCTCATTTGTGAATTGCTTGCTTAACTGCTTGGGGCCTTGGAGACTGGAAGGTTTCCTGAGACAGTGAGTCCTGCCTTAGAAGCGAGGTGAAGGGGTGACAGACATCTTCACACCCTTGCTATCTCCCCCTAAAATCTGGGAGATGCATGGAGCCAGGAAACCTCAACAAAACCTCAGAGGTGAATTGGATCTTTGGGGAAGATGGTTTCCCCAGCTTACCTAGAGCCCTCTGGATTTTATTCTCTCAGTCAGATGCTACATAGTTTCAGATATCAGGCTGCTGTGGTCGGGATCTGGAGTCTGCCCCAACAGCTCATAGTTAAAACTTGGTTCCCAGCTCACAGTGCTATTAGCAGGCAGTGGGACCTTTAAGAGGTGGAGCTTAGTTGGAGGAAGTTCCGTCCATCCAAGGGCCCCTGAGATCCCACACCTTCCTGTCTCTCCTTGCTTCCTACCCACCATGAGCTGAGTGGCTTTGCTCTAGCTCTCGCTGTCTACTGCGACATCTGTCATAGGGCCACAGGGCCAAAAGCAATGGAGCCAGTTTGCGAGGGGCTGTCACCTCGGAGACTGTGAGCCATAGGAGCCTGTCTTCCTGTTAAGTTGACTTATCTCAGAGCATTTGTCACACCAAGAGAAAACCGACTTGGTGATCCCTTCTTCTTACACCACAGTCATACGGTCCCTGATGTATTAACAGAAAAACAAAACAAAACAAGAAGCAGAATCATGCACATGGTATGCCACAGTTTGTATTTGTCAAGGTTACCTGTGGTACTTTTTTTTTTTTAGGTACTGGGAATCAAAGTCAGGACCTTAATGCTTGCCAGGCAGGTGCTTGTGCCTCTGAGCTTTATCCCCAGGCCTGATGGTGCTTATGGATGCACAGGCTTCCACAAGCTGGGTGAAAGTCTCTTTCTGAGACAGGAAACTAGAGGACGAGTCAGGGTGTGCTGCTTCTTCAGTACTGGGTGTACATTTAAGCCATGTTCATGTCCCGCCTGTGCCAAGAAGCAACGTCAGGGAAAATATGCAAAAATGGGCACACTGTATACAGGCCAAATGGTGCTGTGGTGTAGGATGCATAGAAATTGTAGCAAAATAAAAATTTTGTGGAGCCTTCATTGCCTTAGACCCTCAGGAAGCTCTAGCACCAGTCCCGTGACTAGTTAAATGTGGTCAGTGTTGTAATGCAGGCAGAGAAAATGGGACGCAGGGCACTTAGTTCAGGCTTTGGGGCAGAGCAGGGCATGGGGCGGAGCCAAAGCTCCAAGGGCGGGAGGACACAGGAGATCAGCGAGAGCCAGAGCTGGTCCGGCTTGCACGGATAGGTGCCCTGCCAGACAGTGAGCCGTTCATGGTGAGAGAGTCCTGAGGGGTCCTAGGCAGGGGTAGGAGTGGTCAGAATGGAGCAAAACAGGGTGACACTGGTGGCTGCTGGGCTGGCTGCAGGAGGACAGTTTGGAGGCAGGCAGGCCAGGTGGCAGTGGCTGTGACCCTTCATCTGTGTGAGCTCTGATGGCGGCCTGGCCTCAGACAGAAGAGGCAGAGTTAAAACAGTTAACTGTCCACACAGGGGGCAGCGGGGCCCTGCGGCTTCTGCTCCCTTCCTGGGGGTGAGATCTTCTCGTGAGCAACACAAGCCGAGTTCATCCTCCCGCAGCCTCTCCTGTGGCAGGGCCGTAGGGAACTAGCACCAGAGCACGCAGGGCTCTGGCTCCAGTGTGAAAGCCTCCTCCTTGGACTTTGAAAGCCAAGGTGTTCTCTAGGGCAGTCCAGAGGTAGGAGCTGGGAAGGGTAACGGGAGACTCTCCTTCCAGTTTGGCTAAGGCGGAATGAACTCAAGTGGGAAATAAAAGCAACTGGACCGGTCTTCTTCCCCGAGCGTACAGGGAGAGTTGGTCCTGTGAGAGCCATTTTATTTAGTGGCAGGAGCTGGTTAATGGTGCCCTTGTGTCTAGGAGCGACTGCCCTTCTTCTTCCTCTTCAGGGGAACAGACTTCTTGTTGTTGGAGATGGCCCTTGCAGACTGTAGTTTAAATTCAACTGGAAAGTGGTCACTGACCTCCAGTGCCTGTAAGGAGAAGGGTAGGTAGATGTGGGTTTAGGAGATGCCTGGGGTGTGCCAGCATTTCCGTGGTGAGCAAACTCAGGCACAGGGAGGGAAGACAAACGGGCTGCAGTTACTCAGCAGACTAACGGACTTTATCCTTGGCCCAGCTCGATCAGAGATGTTGGCAGGTGCCAGGTGTGGTGGTCTATGCCTATAATCCTAGCACCTTGGAGCCTGAGGCAGGAGAATCATGAGTTTGAGGCCAGCCTGGGGTACATGTAGGAAGCTTAAGGGTAGCCTAGACTACATAGCAAGACCCTGTCTTAAAAAAAAATTTGGCAGGATGTCAAAATGCAGAACCATAGTTGGTTACTGAGACTCAGGGTTCCATGTCCAATGTGGGGTCTTCAATGCTGATGTCAGTGAATGACAGCAGCTCGCCTTTCCAACATGGTGGCACAGGAAGACAAGATGGCAGCCTTACCTCCTCTTCAGACAACAGATAAGCTTTCTGGAAGTCAAAGACCCCATTGGAGCTGGGAACCACAGACTTGACAATCTCTTGTCCTCGAAGCACGATCCTGGAGCAAAGGGCAGAAAGACAGTTGTGTTAATCCGTGCTCCTGACTTCCTGAAATCCAACCAAGGCCTGGTTTGCTATCTGGAAGCAACTGAGCAGCCTGGCTATTTCACATGGGCTCCAAGTCCATGTATGGCTCCGGCTGGCAACCCCAGGGGACAGTTCCTGCAATTGCAAAGGAGAAGCTGGGCTTGCCATGGCCCTGTGGGCACTGGACAGTGTCAAGGCGTGGCAGATGGCCCTGGAGGTGGGAGAGCAGATGTCAGACAGCACAGACACTACACTGCGCAGCAGCAACGCGCACACTGAGAGCTTAGCTGCCCTTCCGATGCTTTCACTCCCCAGACAGATTATGGAGAAATTCTCTCATCTTTGGTACCTCCCTACGCCTCCACTTTGACAGAGCAAGCACCCTGCAGGCCAGAGAAATAAGGAAGAATTGGACAGTTTTCACTGGGCTTCTTTTTAATTTCTTTGATTTATGGCAAATGACACTGCTTATTTGTTTTTTGAGACAGGGTCTGGGCTTTTTGTTCCAGATTGGCCGGAAACTTGTGCTCCTCCTGCCTTGGCCTCCCGGAGTGCTGGGATTGCCAACATGTACCACTGTGCCTAGCGGTGGAGCTGTTTTCTTACTGCAATGCCAATTTTTAACAATTAATTTACTTCAGTGAGAAATTAATGGGTTTTAAAAAAGTAGAGAGAAAACAACACAGTACAGATGCTTAGGAGTGATGACACCACCTGGCGATGTGGCAGCCAGATGAGTTTTGGAAATGGACCCTAACAGAGCTCTGTGGGCAAGCAGGTGGGGTCCACATGGCCCCGGCTGCCTGCCCGAGGCATGCAGAGCGCTGCACACTGCCTTTCTATGCCTGCGTCCTGAGCTGTTCTGATTCTGAGTTTGTCAGCGCCGCCGTGTGGCTTGTTGTCCCTCTGCGGTGCTGAGGGTTGAACCTGGGGCTTAGGCCTGCTAAGCGAGCCCTGGAGCACTGGGCCTCACCCCGGCCCTTTTTCACTCAGCCCGAATGTAAGCTCTTCTTCACATTAAATTGGAGACCCGTGAAAGCCATTTTTAAAACCCAGAGAGCAAAAAGCAATATATCTAATGCCGCTTGGTTCTGACTTCTCCAGCACGAGCTCGGATCTGCTCTCAGGTTATATTTTCCCAGGCCAGGCCAGGGCACAAGTCAGGGCCTGGGGATCTTTCATGTCCACCAGCACTCGGCATATGTAGATGTCCAACAAATATTTGGTCCAGGACAAGGACTGGAATTGAGACCATGTTGTCTGGGTCCATTTTTAAAACATTTGTAAACCCCAAGAATCATACATGTTGTTATGGAACACAGAAAATTTAGAGCATTGAAATAAGAAACTAATCTTTTTAAAAAATCTGCGTAATCCCCCCATCCTCGGCATGTAATGGTTACAGAAAGAGGGAAAAGTGTTCTTAACCTGTCCCACCATGGGCCTCCTTCCTGGGGTCCGTTCTTCTTCTGTATCGTTCCATCAGTCCCATCTCATTTGCAGGGAGAACAAGGCGGCCCGAGAAGGGACTGTACCTGCCCAGGAGGCCAGAATGGAAAAGTGCCCGGATGGAGCGGTGTCTCCCAGTGTGACTGGAGGCCTTCGGGTGAAGCGAGGGTGAAGGGAAGCCTGCGGCTTGGCCTCCCGTAACTTCCTATCCTGCGCTTCTACTTGCAAGAGATGGAGCAGTGACATCTGCAAAGGCAGCTCCAGCTGTGAAAGTCCCAAGAAGAACGTAGGAGGCCAGGGGATGGAAGCGAAAGCCAGGCCTCCAGGGCTGAGCAGGCAGCGAGGAGGCCAGCTGTTCTCCTGCAGCAGGCTGAGCTCTGGGCCCTGGCCGCCCAGGGACTGGGCTCCCAGGGACTTCTCTGCCTGGAGTCTGGGTTCTGCTGACTCCCACACTTCCTTCTCGATTCAAGGAGAAAAGTGGAAGTGTTTGCAAAGGGAAATGCTATTATTTGAGTGCAAGCACAAGGGAATGCTATTATTTGAGTGCAGCCTTTGAACTTAGGAATGGGTAGCAGAAGCTTTGAAAGTGTAAATAACCTTGCACTCGCTGCTCTCATTTTTATGGCTGTGCCGGGAACAAATAATAAATATTTGCCAAAAATGCATGTATAGGATGTTCATTTCAACAGTGTTTATAACAGCACATCCTTGAATGTAATGGATAGAGACCGGGTAAATAAACCGCAGTACCTCACTGTGAGAGGACAGGCAACAGCCCATGGGTGTACTGAGCGCTTACCCGACATTCACCGGGCTAGCAGCTTTCGGGGGACATATATACTACTTCATCTAGTCCTCACTGTAGCCCCGAGACTGAGGCTGTAGTACAGCCTCTAGTTTACTGCGAGGCAATGAAGTCACAGAGAGCATGTGTCTTGGCCACAGACACAGTAAGTGGCAGAGTGAGGATTTGACACCGGATCTGTTTGACATCAGAGCCAGTGCCGGCCACTGTTAGGCTCTGGTGCTCAGGGCCCTGCCTCGGGTCAGGCAGTTCTCCCCTGCGTGAGGTCCCTTACGCAGGGGCCTTGAAAAGCAGCTGACGCCACCCTCCGTGTTGGCCTGAGCTTGGCCCACCTAGAGGCCCCGTGTGGCCAGCGGCCCTGCACAGGAGCCTACCTGTCATAGGCACAGCTGGTGCTCTTCCTGACCGTGGTGTCCTCATTGTCTGCAATCAGCCATACGAACTTGGGGTCGGTCCTCAAGCGGATGTTCTTCCAGGCCTTCTTGGGGACGTAGCTGCAGCCGGCATTGAAGTCACCCATGAAAATGAAATTCTGAAAGACATGTTTTGGGACTGTCACCTGGGGCCTGCTGGTGTACACTGCTTTCTCTCAGGACTACAGCAATGACTCCATCTCCCATGGCCAGGAAATAAAGGGGTGTTTTATTACCTGAATGGTGCCCCACTCCCAAATTCATATGTTGAGTTCCTGAGCTCCAGCCCTGTATGGCGCCGTATTGTAGAATGTGACTGTATTTGAAGGTAGGGTCTTTAAGGAGGAAGTTAAAGTAAAATGACATCAGGTGGGTGTCCTAAGCCAATAGGACAAGTGTCCTCAGAAAAACAGGAGGAGCTGGAGACAAGCTCAGTGGTAAATTGCTCACCAGTGCAAGGCCCTCTGTCCTTTCCACGCCCAGAGCCACAAGAAAACAGAGAGAAAAGGGAGGGTAGGACACAGAGAGACACAGAAAGAAGGTGATATGAGGCTATCATATGAAAATGACCATCCAGCTGGGTGTGGTGGTTTACTCCTGTAGTCCCAGCACTCAAGAGGCTGAGGCAGGAGGGTGTTGAGTTTAATACATTCATGATAGGGCCATGATTTGGATGTCTTGTTGCTGGCCAACTCTGATTTGAATGTGTTACTCTCCTGCCAGCCTGAACCTCCGGTGGTACATGCATGGCTGTCCCTTTGGGCAGCATGGGACACTCTCATTGGTGATACAAGCTGATGAGACAGTCATGCATGTACTGCAGTGGTTCAAGCTGACAGGAATGTGTTAAGGCCAATCTGGGCTACAGAGCAAGAACCTGAGACCCTGTCTCAAAAAAGAAAAAAGAGGAGGGAGGAAGGATGAGAGAAAGAAGGTGGGAGAGGGAGAGAGAAAGGAGAAGAGGAAAGAGAAGAAAAAGGAGGATGCAGAGGAGGAGGAAGAGAAGTAGGCGGGGGAAGAGGGGAGGGGAGGGGAGAGGATGGAAGGGCGGAAGAGCGAAGGGAAGGAAAGGGCCCTCTGACAGTCTACTAGCCAATGAGAGAGGAGACCCAGAAGGCGCCAAGCCTGCTCCCTTGGACTTCCCGCCCAAAAACACGCAAGAAACGTCTTTGTGTCGTTTAATCCACCCAGGCTTTGCCACAGCCCTGGCAGATGAACAGAGGGTCTGTTTGAATTTTATTCTTAATTTTAAAACAAGAGACCACAGTTTATAACCCAAGCTTTGAAGACCATCTGGCAGGTGACCACAAAGAACATTTTTTGTTTAGTTGGTTGGGTTTTTTGTTTGTTTATCTGTTTTTGTGTTAGAGATTGAACCCAGGGCCTTCACACAGAGCTACACCCCCAGCCCTCTTTTATGTTTTATTTTGAGGCAGGGTCTCACTAAGTTGCTCAGTTCCCAGGGCTGGGCCTGAACTCTCAACCCTCCTGCCTCGGCCTCACAGAGCGCTGGAATGGAGGGCGTGTCCCACCACGCCTGGCTTGGACATTTTCATAGCCAGCCTGGGTAAGAAGTATGATTTTAATACAAAGGAGGGTGTTTGCTCCACTGCCCCGTCCTGTTCTTAGTCACCACATCTCCATAATTCAACGTGCAGAAGGAGGTGGGAATACAAGAAGGGAGCCAAGATATTCCCTCACATCTTTTGTCTGCCTCAAACTCCTGCAGCCACACACATATGGATGAATCAACACCATTGTTTCCAAGCAGGAAAAATGTACTTGGGTGGGGTACTGACAGCCTTGGCACCGGTCTCTCTCTCTCTCCTATTATTCTGAGGCTGGAAACTTGGGCCTGTGGATATCTTGTCCCGAGGAAATGGGAGCAGTCACAATGGGAGGGGCTGCAGGGAAAGATGTGCATCCCCACCCCAGACCACCAACAGAAAGTTGCTATCTTGGAATTATTTTTCCCTGGAACAGGGCTCCTGGAACAGAATTTACAACATTCCCTAAAGCAGAGGAAGTGTCAGATTTCCTTGTTTGTGCTCTTGCTTGGGGTGGTTGCTGGCTTCAGGATGTTCTTCAAGAACATGTCATCTTGACCTCAGTGATCACAGCTTCCTCTGAGACTGATGGGTACAGTGGAGGCCAGAATGTCTCCCCTGTGTGACCATCCAGCTTCCACTAATACAGGCACAATATGCTGAGCTTTCACGAAGAGCCAGATCCCTCCTATGATAGAGTTCAAACTGTACTTCACAACAGTAAACACTACGAGGGAGAAAGCACCATGAACCGTGAACCATGAACCATGAGCCATGAACCGTGAACTATGAACTGTGAACCATGAACTGTGAACCATGAACTGTGAACTATGAACTGTGAACCATGAACTGTGAACCACAAACTGTGAACCGTGAACCATGAACTGAGAACCGCTGATTGTGTGTTCCTCCTCCAGGCCACACAAATGGGTGGTTCAAATAGTGAAGTCAGGAATGAAACCTAAGTCTGCCTCACCTAAAGGCCCTCTTCCCCTTTGGGTCACTGCCCAGGGACTGATGCCCAATAGAAGCTCAAAATATTCTTTTTTTTTTTTTTTTTTTTTTAGACAGGGTCTCACTTTGTAGCCCAGACTGGCCTCGAACTCTCAATGAACCTCCTGCCTCAGCCTCCCGCCTCAGCCTCCCAAGTGCTGGGATTACAGGCATGAGCCACCATGCCCAGCTCAAAATATTCTTGAATGAAGGAATGATTTCATAATTTTTAGGATGAGTGAACAAGTCTTTCTCTTTCCCCATCTCTGGCCAACTGAGTTCATCTTTTATGCATTTTGTACACTGAGCAGTGGAACTGAGGAGGAGGAAGGGGACCCCAGGAGTCACATTCCAAAAGAAGAAGAGAGGAATTTAGAAGAGCAGCCCTCTGCAGCACTTCTGCATTTGCCAAGAGCTCCCACAGACCTCACGGCCACAGGTGGCAACGCCCTGCCTTCCAGATGAGGAAATAAGGCAGGCATCCTTTGCTCCTCCTCTTCACCAGCCAGCTTGAGAGCCTGCCATTTGCCCCTGAAACACTCCTGACCTCTCTATGCCTCACTCTTCCCAGCTGCAAAGTGGGCCTGAGGGAAGCAGTTACCTTGTGGGATTACGAGGGGGCTGAAACACACTTGTCCATGTCAAGCCCCACACGGTTCCTGGCACCAGCCAGTCACTCTGTAAACACTGGCATCCGTCATACATGGTGCAGGGTAGGCATCCTGAGACACACTGGAGGCCCCAGGCAGTTAGCAAGAGGGCTGGCGAGGCCGACAGGCCCTGATAAGGCTGTGGAGTGATGGCACGGGTGTGGCCTGCTCCTCGCCTTCCTAGTCAAGGACCAGTTTCTGCCTCTGCTCAGGGACAAATGCAGAGGACTCACCTCTACCTTCCACCGGCGTCGCACGTCCATGTAGACGTCCACCAGCTCGTCCATCTCTTTCACGGAGTCCTCAGGGGTGGTGTGCAGGGGAACAATCACGAAGTCCTTGACGGCTGAGAACAGGGAAGCAGCAGAGGTCACACACACCCTGTCCACTTCCCACAAGCACTTTGTGAGGGAATAAGTTCTCCTTTCTAGAACATATGGGCCGCATCCCGCAGGCTGCTGGTCCAACCATGGCAGAGATCCTAGGATCACTGGGTCTTTTGTTTTTATTTTGTTATCTTTGGTTTTTGATATGGGGTCTCACTAGGTAGTTCAGGTTGGCCTTGAACTCACTATGTAGCCTAGGTTGGCCCCAAACCTTCGGTAGTCCTCCTGCCTCAGCTTCCTGAGGGCTGGGATTACAAGCGTGTGTCACCACACCTGGTTGCTTTCACTATATTAAATATTTTCTCCCACTTGCCCTTCACAGCCAAGAAAGAAAGGGCTGGTGGACAGTGCTCCTTGCTGGTGTTGTGGGTGTGCTCTATTTTTTCTTTTTATTTTTGCAAAACTCTATTTTCTTCTGGTTTATTTTTCTAGTTGACAAGGTTTTATATATATATATATATATATAGTTATATTTAAAAAAATAAATCTTTTTGGCTTTTGTACTAACAGAAACAATTTTTTTCTAATTAAAAAAAATGCTGGAGCCGGGCATGGTGGCACCAGCCTATAATCTCAGCCCTCAGGAGGCTGAGGCAAGAGGATTGCACATTCAAGCCAAGTATGGGCAACTTAGTGACTTAGTGCTACCCTGTCTCAAAAACAAAACAAAAAGGAGTTAGCTGAGTGGAAGGCTCTGGTTCGATTCTCAGGATGGGCAGGGTGGGGGTGGTTTGAGGCTTCCAGTTTATACTCCCCTTGTAATCAAGGAAAAAGCCCCTGAAAGACATTTAAGGAATAAAATGACTTTGGTGGGTAGTGTGAACGAACACCCTCCCCTGGGGACCGCGGCCAGAGTGTGGCCGTGGAGGCCAGCCTGCCAGCCACGTGGACCCCGGCTGAGAACCTCCTGCCTTTCTGAGGCGGCTCCTCATCCTCTGCCTGGGGCCCACTCTGCCTCGTGGCAGGGGTTGTGAGGTGGACCCTGCCCGAGTCACACAGCAGGAGCAGGGGCCCTGACCTTTCTGCGTCCAGGGCTCAGGTTCTACCCTAGCTGCCCTCCAGCTCAGCGCCTCCTGTCTCAGCTTCATTCTGCAGCTCTGCCCTGTCTCACTGCACACGCTCCACCCCTCTCGCTCCCTGAATTTGCATGCTCTCCCCCTCCCCCCCCATCCCTCTGTATGGCAGCTTCTTAGTCCCAGCCCCACGCCTCCTTCAAGGGCCATTCTTGGTCACCCTGCCCACTGTGAACCCCTGGACCCACTGCTCAGCGCACGCTGGGGTATTTTCTGTGTTCTCCAAAGTCACTCCTTCACTCTACATGTGGTCCACCGGAACTTGAGCTCAGTGACCCCTCCCCCTCCTGGCTCCACAGCCCAGCACAATATATCACACAGGGCTCGAATTTGCGCTCCTCCTGTCTCACCCTCCCTGAGGGCTGGGACTGTTTATATATTCTTTTTTTTTTTTTGCGGTACTGGGGATCGAACTCAGGACCCTGCGCTTGCTAGGCAAGCGCTTATTCCACTGAGCTATATCCCCAGCCCTGGGACTCTTTATATATTCTTGACATGAGCCCTTTGTTAGCGTAAATTGCATGTATCTTTCCCCACTTGCCTTTTCACTTCCTTATTAGTGTCTTTTAGTGAAAGACTGCACCTGGGTCAGTGCACACTGCAGGTGCTCAAAAGGGTTTGCTGCCTGAGCACATGGATAAATGGATGAGCAAAATATCTAACGTAATCTCGGGTCAAGGGGACATAGGCGGCTTCCTGGCACAGGAGGGAAAGCTCCAAGTGGGCAGTGCTGCCCCAGGAAAGAGGGGTTAGCGAGGGGAAGTGCAGCAGCTCAGGACAAACAGGTTTGTTCAGAAACTCACAAAGGCTGGGGACTGTCTGAGAAGGCATAATTATCTGGTGGGGGGAGGACTCTTCCTGGCCAGAATAATGTGAAGCAAGTGCACGCAAGGAGGATCGCTGCTCGTGTTCTCTGAAGGGCTTTCCTTGCCCTCAGTAAGGCCTTCCTCCAACTTCTCTTACAGTAGTTCTTCCCCTGAGCTAACTAACCGTGGGCAAATTCAGCAAGCTTATGCTGGCACAGTGGTGCCTCAACTCACGAACTTATTTCTGTCCATGGTTCTGGTCGAAAACTGAGCTAGACAGCACCAAGTCAAATTTCCCCGTAAGGTTGACATTGAACCTAATTGTTGATTTTTTTTTTTTTTTTTTTGGTACTGGGAATTGAACTTGACCTTGAGCTTGCCAGGCAGGTGCTGTGCTGCTAAGCCATATCCCTGGCCCTAATCACCGAATTTGATTCAGTTCTCATTCAGTGCAGTGTGTGACCAGAATCGTGGAAAGAATTAAGTTCATGAACCAAGGAACCCCTGGATAGTGTAAATACGGACGTACACACTTAGGATCTTGCATATATTAATTCATGTGGTTCTGCGGATGGAACTGAGGCCTTGGTCACGCTAGGCGTGTGCTCCCCCGCTGAGCTCCACCCCCCGCCCAGCAGGTGTTTAGCTGGCCATCCTCCGTCTCTGCTACTCCAGGGTAACTTCACAAGGGTAGGAACCTCATCTGTCTTCTCTGGTGCCCTCACGGAGCCTGGCGCAGAGCGGACACCGAGAAAAATAGGCTTCGGTCCTAGGTGGCTCATCTGCAAACCACCTTTACTTTGTGGCTTTCCCTTGAGTGTGGTGTGGTGCTTGAGACGGCACCTTGGGTTACAATCCTGGCTTGTCCACTTCATTAGCTGGGTGACTTGGATGAGTGACTACACGTCTTTGAACCTCAGTTTCCTCACATATAAAGAGAGGATAATCCTGGTCCCTGCTTTGCTGTCTGTTGCAAGGATTACGAGGTGCCAGCCCTTGATGAGCGGTTAGTGTAGCCGGGGCTCAGGGTGCAACTGGCTTGGGCTTCCTCCCCCGGTTCACAGAGGAGACTGCTCGTGTCTGCTGCAGGGACAGCAGGACTTGCTAGCCATCGCTTGAATCTTTTAAAAATTAAGGAACTGCATAGAGACCAAGATCTTGCAGTAAATCATTTTCATGAGCTAAATGGTCTAAAGAGAACGGAGTTATCCGTGACCGCAGAGGATGGAGCAGGTTGGGCGTTTGCATGTTTGGATACTCTGGAAAGTAGGCCTGATGCCAACCACGCACACTGCCCTGTCCCCTTTCAAGGGTTAGGAGCAGTGCGTGGTCCTTGAAGCCCAGCACCTCCTCGAAGATGCTGCCTGAGCCCTGGGACACTGCTTGAGAGTGCTGGACTCTGCCTATTTGTGGGCTGCTAGGGGGGCCACAGACAAGAGGGGCTGCTGGGTCTCACCAGTGTGGGGTGACTGGAACCAGACCACATAGGGCTCCCTGGAAAATGCGTCTGTGTCTCCATCCTGGAAGTCATGGTAGAGGTAGTCTTCCTTCATGGTCACCAGCTTTTCCCTAAAACAGAAGCAGGGAAGCACTTCTTATGTCTTTGAAGAAATAGTAGGTTCCCATGGCTTTGCCAGCTTCCACAGAAAGAGAAAAGATCTTTTGCTGAGACCGAGACTGAGTCAGCTCTCTGGGGCCCGAGGATCTCAGTGAGTTTCCTCATTTAGGGCAGCCGAAAGTGAATGAAGCCTCACTTGTAAATCACTAGGAGGAAGCGGCGAGATTATGGGGTTCAGGAGTCAGCTGTGCAGGGCAACTCAGGGCCAGGGTTTGACCATGAAGAGTAAGGAACCCCCGACCCTGGCACCTGCCCACCTCACCAAGCAGCCAGGGGTTAGGAAGCTGTTCACACTCCCCCACCCCCGCAAGGGAATGAAAGGGCGAATTTAATGAAAAACTATAAACTGAGACCAGGCCACAATTCACAGCAATGGGAGGCCATGCAGGGGCAGCGTGAGACCAGGACAGGGCCAGCCATAGGTTACAGCATCCACATGGGCGGACTCACCAACTCTCCAGGAAATACAGAGTTGGGCCACACCCAGGGCAGGGCTGGTGTCTACTAGGGCACTCCCAGCTCTTGTGCCTGCTCCTTTCCCATTCCCAGCCCAGCGCCACACCGGCTCCTACCGGAGCGCCCCGGCCTGAGGGTGTGTATGAGGACGGCACGTCAGCTAAGGGCCCAGCACGCTGAGAAGAGACCCCACTACACCTACAAGGACTTCCCTCACAAATGCCGCCTGACCTAGCTGGGACACAACAGCCAGTGGGAAGAGGATGCACCCACACGCAATGAGAACATAGTACCCAAGACAGGCTAGGTTTGTGGGGATTCCTCTGGCCCCAGAAAAATACAGTGGTTCACAGAGATGTGGCCAGAGAGGGGAGTCCGCACACTGACTCAGGGAGATGTGTGAAGGCGAGTCCCTCCTGGCTACCTTAGACCAGGTGGCTGTTGGGCACGTGGACAGGGAGTTAGGAGTCGCTGGGTTTCCATACCTGAGAGTTCTGAGGGCCAGAGCTGCAGTTATTACTTCTGTCAGGCCCTGTCTCTGGCACTGCAGAGGCACAGCACACACGTAACAAACCCGGGGCTTAGCTCTGTCCTACGTGGGTCCAGGCAGGCTTCAAACACTGCCCTACTCTTGACCCAGCAGATCAGAAATGACTGCAGCTCTAGGGAGAGCCCCCACTATAGGCCCCCAGCCTGGACCTAGTACTGCTCTGGCTGCTTTTGGTCCCAAGGAAAGTCAGGACCAAGTTTGGACCTCATAGGGAAAGGAAGAATGGGAACCCCGGTAGGAGACCCTTTCCCGCTTACCTTGTGGGTCATAGATGTCAATCAGACCAGCAACACACAAGCTCAGTGCCACCCCTCCCCTGCCATCCATTGGCCCTTGGCCTTAAATCCAGCAGAACTGTTGCTGGAAGGGTCAGATGCTCAGGCTAGGGCAAGGCAAAGAGGACAGGACTTTCAGGGGACAGTGGCACAGCTTACTGCCCCAAGTGAGTGGGAAATGACCACTGAATACGGGGAGCAAAGCAAGGGGCTAGACTGACAGGCAAGACGAGTCCAAGTCTGGCTCCGTCAGCAGCTTGTATGCATAGATGTAGGCTTTGCAGCCGGGGCATGTGTGCCTCGCTCCGGCCTCACATCCTTGAAGCCACGGATAAGGCAGGGGATCAAGCAGCAGCCCAGATCACACCCTATGAAGCAGCAGAAGAAATCCCGTACGCAGTTCATCAGTCCAGTCTCGTAGGAGATCTTGGCAGTGATAGCCTGTCGGCAGTGGGGACGCGCAGTCTGCACGGCCTTCAAAGATCTCTCCCTGCAGCACTGTCACCGTGGTGGCAGCCCCGGAAGGGACCAAAGCTGTTGCCATGCGGCCCCCAGGGCCAGGGTAGGGCCCTGGGGGATAGGGTCCGGATGGGCAGTAGCCTGTGGGTGGGTGAGGACCTGGAGGAGGGTGAAAACCTGGAGCCATGTAGGCACCTTCTGCACCCATATGGCGGGGAGAACAAAGCCAGGCCGGGGCTTCGGATGACCTGGTGGCTCCTAGGGTGGGAGGCCCATGTCTGCAGGGCAGTGGCATGCCTGGTGGGTGCTGAGCCACAGCTGGGGAGGTGCGGCCTGGGGTGGATGGAGCTCCACTTTTCTCCTGCAGCAGTGGGGCTCTGGGGCCCCTAGGATAAGGATGAGGGGGCTCACTGGACATCTTTGTTGCTTCCCTTGAACCTCGAATCTGATACTCAAAGGAAAGCAGACAAAGGTCCTCCAGCTGCTGGCCAGGCAGGGCTCTGGGGAGCTCCGAAGCTGGGCACCCTAGGCCCGCCATCTGGACGCAGAGACGGGCCCGGGTCCTGCCTAGGGCTCCGAGAAGACCGAAAGCTGTTCGGATTTTTGACCCTCAAAATTTAACACTTTAAGCCAGGCATGGTGGCACACACCTATAATCCCAGCACTTTGGAGGCTGAGGCAGGAGGGTTGTAGCAAGTTCAAGACCAGCCTGAGCTGCAAAGTGAGCTCAAAGTCAGCCTGAACTGCATAGCGAGACCCTTCTCAGAAAGATGTAATACTTTGCACCAGCTCCACTTTTGACAGCAATTATTTTGATCAACACTGAGACCTGGTTAGAGAGCAAAATCTGGCTTTGAAGCACGTATATATCTTAATTCAACTCAAGGCCACATCTTCAAGTGGACCTTCATGTTTCAAAGAGCACAGATTATACTCACTTGTAGAGAAAGGCGTACTGTTCTTTGTATGTGTTTCTTCCGAGCCGAGAGCTAATCACGTAGTTGTATGTTGTTCCTCTCCTTGAATATCTAGAAAACATGAAGATTGCACATTGTATCTTAAAGAATGAATACATCATCACTGCATATATCCCCCCCCTTTTTTTTTGAGACAGGATCTCATTATGCAGTTCAGGCTGGTCTTGAGCTCACTTTGTAGCCCAGGCTGGTGTTGAACTTGCGAAGATCCTCCTGCCTCAACCTCCTGAATGCTGGGACTATAGGCATGCACCACCACACCTGGCCATATCCCCATTTTCTAATCTGCCTTCATATTACCAAGGGCATCTTGTGGAACCGCTACTATTGATAAGTTTTTTTTCTTTTTGAGATAGAATCTCACTGTGTAGTCCAGGCTGACCTTGAACTCACAGTGATCCTCCTGCCTCAGGCTTCCAAGGTCTGAGATTACAAGAATGAGCTACCACACAATTTTTGAGTTTGATAAGACATTTGCCAGATCCTTACAGCCTGCTTAACTCCCTCCCTCCTTCCCTCCCTTCTCTTCTTCCTCTCCTTCTCTCAGCTCTGAATATTGAATTTAGGTGCTTCACACTGGGCTACATCCCCAATCTTTGTTTTGAGACAGGGAGTCACTAAATTGCTTAGGGTAGGCATGAATTTGTGATGGTCCTGCCTCAGGCTCTCAGAGTGCTGGGATTACAGATGTGTACCAGCGTATTTGGCTTTTTTTTTTTTTTTTCATTGGTGGAGATTGAACCCAGGGCCTCAGATTTGCTGGGCAAGCATTCTACCACTAAGCTACATCCCTAGCCCTTATTTCTCATCCTACAAAGGAAGATAGTACTGTTACCTCCTTTTATAGTTTAAAGGACAAACCTGAGATTGAACCCAGACCTGGGTCAATCCCAAGCCCATGAGCTGCGGCCTGTACCTATAGGAGCCACTCAGCCTATGGATTATTCAGGCAGAGTTGGAAATTGTTTTGGTCCCTGTTGAGCTGCAGCTCGTCCTTTCCTGTGAAGCTGACCTCATCAGGCCCCCGTCCATGTGTCGTTCCTAAGCATTCAGCAAAGGCAGGAATGTTCTCATCTCTGAAACTCCCAGCTGCTTTCTCTCAAGTCCTGGGACTATGATTGCAAACCCTTACCTGACGCCTCGCCTACCCAAGGCTATCTTGACTCTGTGCATGTATTTACCCAGTCTGCTGATAACTGCACCCCACTCCAGCATAGCCTGACACAGCTTCGCCCTGCCTGCCCACAAAAAGATCTAGGGCATGGCTAAAGCTGTGGCAGAGTTTTGGGGTTATTACAATAGAGCAGACGGGGTACTTAGGGGGCAGTTTAGATTACAGAAATCTCTGGGACTTGCTTTAAATAAATACATGCTTTAAGCCAAACCCAGCCCTGGGGAGCCTGGGCCAATAGAGTCTCCAGAGCTTTCGCTGTAGGAAGCTGGTCTTTTCTGCATCAAACCTGCCTTGGCTGTAAGGGAAGCAGGACCGTACCCACCCCTCCAGGCTTCATGGGGAGTAAGGATACTGCCCACGGAACCTGATCAGCAGGATGCCTGGCCAGGGATGTGGGTGTCATTGGCAGCTGTTCCCTATGGCCCCTGGGCCATCACCTGCTGCTGTAATTCCTTCCTTGTAGGAGTCATAGACACAGCAGCAGTCACTGACCATGGCTGCACAGCAGGCACGAGTCAATCTAGTTATCACACAGCCCAGGATGTGCACACAGGGAGAACGAAGCATGAAGAGGTGCCGTAACTTGCCCAAGGTCATAGCACAGCCAAGACTTAGGAGATCTGAGCTGAGCACGGGCTCCTAACCCCTAGGCTACCCTCCCTGGATCTCCATCTTTCAAAGAGCAGATCTAGGAGCAAGATTGGCTGAGGCTAACAGCCACTAGCTCTTGGGTCCAAACTGACCTTTCGGGCTGGAGGTATAGCTCAGTGGTGTAAGTGCTTGCCCGCTAAGCACTAAGGCCCTGAGTTCAATCCCTGGTCCCGGAAAAAAAAAAACAAAAAAAAAAAACTGACCTTTCACAGCTAAGAAACAGAGTGAGCTGTCCTGACTGCCAAAGCCAGTTGGATGTTACTATTTGTTAAACCCAGGTGGTGGGTACACTGCTGTTGGTTAGAGGGTCTCTGTGCCTTTAAGTATGCTTGAGATATTTCACAAAGAAAATGAAGGATGTAACATTCTCATTGAAAAGTAGAGAAAAAATAGAAAAGTTACTCTTAAATTCCTAGTAAATTTGTACATCAACATAGTCACTGCCAACATGAGTGCATTATTTTCCTTGACTCTTACATTTTTTAAAAGCATAATTAAGAGAACATGGTACATATTGTGCATTCTGTCTGTCTCTTAATCTTATGATTATCTACAAAAAGTACTCATCTTCGAGGTTTTTAAAAAGACATGTCAGGTTGGGAGTGTAGCCTAGAGGTGGAGCACATGCTTAACATGCTCTGGGTTTGATGATTGACACCATAAAAAATATAAATACATAAATAAATAAACAAAAGCACACCAGAACCACCACAGAAGCTTGTTTGGCCGAGGCAGGAAGATCCTTGCAAGTTTGAGGCCAGCCTGGGCTACAAGTGAGCTCAAAGCCAGCCCGAACTGCATAGCGAGACCCTGTCTCAAAAAGACAAGAATAAATAAACAAAAAACTAAAAATAAAAAATAAAATTCTAAATCTCATGCAGCCTGATGGCACATGTCTCTAATCCCAGCACTCTTGGAGACTGAGGCAATAGGACTGCAAATTGTACCTCAGCCTGGACAGCTTAGCAAGTCCCTGTCTCAGAATAAGAAAGAGCTGGGCATGTAGCTCAGGAAGAAGGCTGGGGGTCAATGCCTAGTACTAACAGAAGTGAAACAAACACAACCCCGGGTTTCTTCTCACAGGTATTCTCAGTCAGTGGGGAAGGGAGTGTCCACATGTGGTTTTAGCTCATGCTAAAGTGATCTGAGTTGGGGGTGCTGAGAAGCATCTCCCAAAGGCCGGTGTTGAAGGCTTGGTGAGTGGTTGTGGCCCCACTGGAGAAGGGGCCTCCTGGGAGGAGGAAGTTAGGTCGGGGACTGGCGTTGACGGCGGCATTGGCACCTGCTCCCTCCTCTCTTTCTCTCTCACAGCCACCACGCAGCCCTGCGGATTCTGCCTCCATAATGTTCTGCCTCAGCACAAAGCAACATGGCCTGCTAACCACAGGCTGGAGCCTGCAAAGCTGTAGGCTGAGTAAACCTTTCTTCTTCATAAGGTATTGATCTTTTGGGTTTGGGTCTTTTGTCTCAGTGACTGAAAGCTGACTAACACAGTGGATCCACTGATTATTCAGGAGGAATATAACTCACAGATATCATCCAATGTCATCTGAAACAACTCACAGACATTACCTTTGGGTTTTTATTGATTTTTAAATCATAAAATCAGTATGTGCTGACTGTAAAATATTCAAATCATACAGAATTATTAAAATGAAAAGCAGATGTCCCCCGTCCCTTCACTGACTTGATCCGCACTGATTCTTCACCCATACCCCAGAAATCACCACTGTTACCAGGTTGGGCCTATCTTATCAGTATTTCTTCTGTGCTCACCCAAACACAGATATGCCCAAATTCATGTAAAAGGTAACGTAACGAGATGCTCTATGTACAGCTACATAGTCTAGCATGGAAAGATGGCCACAATCTACTGAAACTAGTAGGTTGAGAACTATAACTTATTCTGTATCAGACCTGATTTTTAACAGCTGAATAGTATTCCAGCTTGTGAACACATCATAATTTTACTGACTCTTGTTGACAGCCACTGTTTTTTCTAGAACAGACTTCCTAGCTCAGCTGCTGGTCTGCTGCTTTTGGTCCTCTCTCAGTTCTCCGCATTTGTTTCTCCGATTTTACTTTATCATATTAAGACCAGTCAGCTCAAAGTTCCCAGGAGCCCGGCTGAGCAAGGGCGGGGCCTGGCCAGCCCTGCCCCTGTGATGCGGTGGTCAGTGTACCCTGCGGGCTCCTCCTCCGGTTTCGGTTCCTTTGCACTTGCCCTTGGGCTTTCAGAGGGTCCAGCACCCCCCCCCTCCTTACCCGTTCAGCTTCTCCATCAGCATGGGGCAGATCCTGTTTTGGTTGTCCTTGATTTCCATCAGCAGTATGAGGTCACAGCGTCTGATGATCTGCAGAGAGAATCCCAGGGGTTTTGAGGCCATTTACTAGAAGTCATACAGCATTCAGCTCGTCCTAATTGTGTTTTGAGTATCACATCAGTGCTTCATTTAGTTCCCTCAACGAAGTGAAGGCCTCCCGAAGGTAGCTGCTTTTGTGACTTTCATTTTATTGTTGTGTTTGAGCTGGGGTCTCCCTGTGTCGCCCAGGCTGGTGTTGAACTCCTGAGTTCAAGCAATTCTCCTGCCTCAGCCCCCAAAGCAGCTTGGCCCACAGGCATGTGCCACCGTGCCCAGCAATTGATTCATTAATCTTTCATTTCCATTCTAAAGAGGAGGAGACTGAGGCTCAGGGAAAGTCAAGAAAATTACACTATCAGCCAGCTAGCAAATGGCCGAGGCAGATTTTCAACCTAAGCAATCACAGTCTGGAGCTCTTGATCATGGGTCCCTGCACATCTTATGTCCTGGCTTTGCTTGAGTAATTACAATCGTGGTCATAAATATTTATTAAGTCATTAGTAAGTAAAAGTCACAAGCTGGATACTGTAGAAATGGAAAGGTGTAAGTATAACAATAATAATACTTACAGCTTCACTATGTATAATACGAACTAACATTTATTGTCAATCTAATATGAGCTTCACAATAACCCTACTCCATGACTTTAACTATTAGACTCTTAAACCTGGGTGGAAACCAAGCTCAGAGTGGTTGAGTGATTGCCTGAAAGACACACAGCAAAGAGAAATCAGAGAGCCAAGGTTTGAACTCAGGCCTGGGGCTACAAAAGCCACCATGCTAAACTGTTAAAGTACGTTCCCTGCTCTCAAAGACACATACTCCAGCAAGCAAGTCAAATAAAAACCACCAGTTACCATGTGAGGCAAATGATATTCATGCTAAATAAAATCCCAAGCCACGGAAGAGGTGGGAAATAATTGCTTCTGCCCAGAGGATCAGGGCCGGCTCCCAAGACGAGGGTCCATTTGTGCGGTCTCTGACAGATTAGACATTCGATGAGACAGGAACACAAGAGAGACTCCTCCGGGGTCACCAGGGTGCGCCCAAGCTCATGTACCTTGATGACCACTTAGGCCTTTCTGTGTGCAGGGTCCTGGTCACTCAGTTCCATAGGATTTGCTGATCAAAGAGAAAGCATCCCCTAGATTAATTTTGTCCTCTTATGTGGCTGCCAAGGACTCAGAGCAGGAGGATTATGGCACTGCCCTCTATTTCCAGAGCATATGTTCCAGTTCCACCTCCAGCAGGGTGGCCTGGGAAGAGACGCCAGTGCCCACTTGTTCAGGTGCCCTGTCCCATCGGCAGGCTTTAAACCCACAGCCTGGGCCACGCAGGGCTCACCAAGGAGCCGCCCATCAAGCCGGGCTGCTGACGCAGTCGCTGTTGACCTACAGGCCTTTATGGAATAGAATTTAAAAGTTATGCCCTCTTCTCCAGTTTTCCCACCTTGAAGAATGCCTTCCATTTAAGGAAATATCCTCTACTCCTCTGCACCTCAACAGCCTCCTCTTTAAATCAGGGTGGTAACCAGCCACCTGTCACAGAGTTGCTGGGAGATGAAGTGGGCTCCCGGCACAGTGCCGGCCATGCAGGAGGCACGGAGCAACTATGGTTATTGCTAGTGTGTGTCAGAGAGGAAGGTGCATCGCAGCAAAAATACCAGAAACAATCTGGGTTCCCCAAAGAGGAAAGCGTTCAGTTCTGGGTGCTATAAACCAACGACAAGGCACTAGGCGGCATTAAGGTGGTAACCATGTTTTAGAAGAACAGTACCACCACAGGAAATATTTCTAGTGTAAAAGCATAAATACAAAACTGATGGAGAGGTGGTAACCATGCTATAAAAATACATAAGACTTACATATTTATTTTGGCATAGAAAAATTTCCCTAAGAACATTACCCACTTCCAACAGCTGTTATCTTCAAGCGATGAGATAGTGTTTTTTTTTCTGCCTTATATGTTTTCATAGTTTCAAAATAGTCCATAATGATTTTTAATCTCATAAAAGTATTTTATAATTATAAAGAAACTCATACTTTAAATTTGTATCTTTATACTTGAAAACATTGAAGTATAATTTTTTGAAGTATAATTTTAAAAAACTGCTTTCAGGAAGGAAGCATAGAGTGGGAGATGATGTCAGAATTTATTGGGAAATGACAGGCACGTTTCTAACTTGCTTAGCATAAGTTTAATGGGTTTTCCTATGTACTGTGATCACCACAGCGCTGAGCACAGAGAAGACTTCACGAAAGCCAGCTCTTACTCAGATGTGGTTCTCTTAGTAGCCTCACTGTATCCCCTGATCACTCTGAGTCTCACTGAGCGTTAGCAGTCTGAACCCCAAGGGGACACAGGATAATAGGACATCTATCCTGTAACCCGCTCTGCTCCAGTGCACTCAACAACCAAGGAGATCAGCATGTCCTTGTGACGCCTCCTCCTCGAAGGCCAAGGTCCCTTGTCGTGTGTGACCCATGGGTACAGAGCAGAAGTGGAGCATGGGTTCAGACTGCCTTCCTGAGTAGGAGGTTCAGGCTTCAGATTTCCTGTTTACGAGCCTGTTTCTCGCTTAGCAAGCACTTCTGAATCCCTGTCTCCAGCTGTTACTGATTTCCACTTCCTTGATACTTTGGGGAATATTTCCCATAGACAAGAACCTACCCTGCGTGAGCGGTAGCCTAAGATCTAACTGTCGGATTTCTCCTGGGGAGGGATCCTGTAAATTTGGTCAGTTGGTCTCCACTGCCCATAAAACTATCCTTCCATCCATCTGTCCATCCGCTGGCTCATCCAACCAACAACATTTTGTCATGGGCCTGTTATGTGCCAGACAACACTCGAGGCCTGGATTTATACACAACTTCAACTCCAGGTTCTGCAGGAGAACTTGGGGAGAGTGGAAGACCATTCTGGAACCAGCTGAGGCAAAATTCATAAAGCACAAACATTTTGCTTTTTAAATTCTTCCTATGGCATTGTAAAAAAAAGGGGGGGGAAATTATTTTCCTATTCAAATGTTTTTGTTATAATTTTCTGGTAATAAAAATAATAATGTTGTTTATTGTGGTGAATCTGGAAAATTCAGAAAAAACTATGAAAGTACCACATGACCTATAACCCCATCATGCAGACCTTTTCCCATATGACCTCTACACTTATGTACAAAATCGGCATCACAATGATTAGCCCTTTGGTTCCCACTATGGACTCTGAGACAAATGGGGTTCATATCCTGACCCTGTGTGACCACGTACCTATGTGACCATCTCAAGGTCACATAAGAAACACCTAGATACCTTATCTATGACCTGTGAAAACAAAAGTAGTTTTATGACCTCTGTGGGGTCATAACAGGAATTAAAAGACGTGGTGGATATAAAATGCTCAAACCAGTCCACTGCACAGAATAGTTGCTCAGTAAACAGTGGTAAGCCAGGTGTGATGGTGCATACCTGTAATCCTAGTACTCAGGAGGCTGAGGCAGGAGGATCGTTACAAGTTTGAGACCAGCCTGGGCTATAAAGTGAGCTCAAGACCAGCCTGAACTGCATAGTGAGACTCTGTCTCAAAAAAACCCAATGCTGACACTTATCATATAGTTTAAGTCTTGCTTAACATTATTCCGTATGTGTCTCTCATTGTCATTAAGCATTCACTTTTCAATTTTAATCTTTTTTTTTTTTTTTTTTTTTGTACTGGGGATCAAACTCAGGACCTTGCGCTTCCCAGGCAGGTGCTTATTCCACTGAGCTATATCCCAGCCCTTCAATTTTAATCTTGACATGTTACTTTTGCTCTAATTTCTGCCCAGAGGGCTGGGGAAAACATGTTTCTCCTGGCTCAGTCTCCTCAGGAGAAAACTCCGAGGCTGAGGCTCCTGGACGGCCCTCCCAGAGCCCAGCCTAGAAACACAGATTGCTGAGGCTCCTGGACGGCCCTCCCAGAGCCCAGCCTAGAAACACAGATTGCCGTGGTGAAAGCCTAATTTCTGACTGTTCCCAGGGAGACCGGAGGGTTTAAAGCGCTGTGCGTGGTTAGTGTAAACAGCCTCCTGCCACGTGATGTGAGTTGGGTTGGGGAGAGGGGAAGGGACATTCCCTATCCCATGCCTCCAGCTAGAGAGCCGCACCGTATGGTAGGGAAGACTGTGGACTTCACAACCTTGGGTGACTTATGTCGTCTCTCTGGGCTCCCATTGCCTCATCGTAAGCGTGGTCATGAGGCTGAACTCTACTGAAGGTCCAGTCCAGAGTAAGTGCTCCGGAAATGCTGTGCTGTCTGCTCTGGGGAGAGGGAAACGGTGTCTTCCACAGCGATCATCACATCTCTGCTACTTGGGGTGCTGGCACATGGCCTCCCTTCAGCGAGCAGCTGTTGGGTGAAGAAGCTCTGCTGGTAAGGACACAAACTGAAGAACCCAGGGACAGAATGGGACTTGCGCAGGCAGGACTGGGCATCTGGACCCCTGTCTATGGCAAGGAGGGCAAACCCAGATGGAGAAGGAGGCCTCCCTTTCTCTCCAGCCTGGCCGTGAAGGTCAGAATGAGCAAAACATATGTGTTCAGTTGATCTCAAAGTAATAAATCCAATCTGGAAGAGTGGCAGAGACATCTCCACTTACACGGGCAGTTATATGGCTGGGTTTAACCCCAGCTCTTTCTCTTACTAGCTATGGAAACCTGGAGAAGTCACTATGCCTTCTGAGCCTCAGTTTCTCAGTTATAAAGTAGGGGAAATTCCACATTTATCAGAACATTAAATAAGAATGTAAGCATCGTGGCCTGTACATCTAGCTGGTACTCAGTCAATGGCCCTGGAAACCACACTATTTGGAATGCCTGGCATTCAGAGTTAACTGTTACTGCCTGTTAAGTTACTGGCGATGCTCTGAGAGGCCTCTGTTTGCAGGATACTTTGTGGTAATAGGAAGGGTAAGGCGGCCTTGACAAAGACTTTAGATACACTTGGGTAGGGCAGGGCAGCTCAGGGGAGATGCTATGTGTAGCAAGGAAACCAGTATAGAACCAAAAACACCCTTTAAGACTGATGGTGTTTCCAGGGTCGAGAAAGGGTTTGCAGCTCAGTAGTAGGTTCCCGGCTTCATGTGGCCACTTGTGAAGAACCAGGGAAACAGTCTCCTGCACGTCAGCATTACCTGCTGAGCCACAGCATCACAGCTCCCAAGCTCCCACAGCTTGGCACAGTTGTCCTGGGTAAACAACATCAAGATGCCCTTGGGTATCATCCAAAGGGCAGGGCCACTGAGGGTGGAAGACCAGCTAAGGCAGAAGACAGATGCCAGTCCTCGCTGGAATCATCTCTACCTGCCACTAACACAGGCACCTGTCCTGGGACAGGCTCTGCCGGGGCCTTGCTCATCTAAGTTCTAAGCCAGCCCGAGCTGTGAGTGGCGTGGTCACGTCTTACAGGGAGCACCTGGACGCTTGGGAAGGTAAAGGGACCCTTGAGCTCTTGCAGGGTGGATGGGATCTAAACCCAGGGCTCTTGGCACTTTACCACATTTCTGAGGTTTTCTAAGGTAAAAACCACCCACCAGAGTCCTGGGAAAGGTTTTACTTCTCAGCATCAAAACTAAATTAACTCTTAGGACAGAGTCAGCTGACTCCAGAGAAATGTGAGCGGCTTCCCCAGACATTGGTCATCTCATCCAAGAACAGTGTTATCTATGCTGAGAGAGTAGAATTGAGAGTTAAGAGAAGGCTGACGGAAGGGTTAGAGAAGAGGAGGGGGAAGGAGGGAAAGAAATGGGAGAGAGAGAGAAAGAGAACCTGCGCCATTGCCCATCAGGAGGACCCAGCTAGGCTGGCATCTCAACTCCCAGCCACCCACCAACTCTGCAGCGCTACGGGGTGACTGCACCTCTCTTTGCTCATTACCTCTGCATGGGCAATAATAGTCCGCGCTCGTGATCATGATGAAATAAAATGTATTTGTAGTGCCTGACACAGGCATTCAATCAGGGCCATAGAAACCATCATTCTAACCTGCCAGTCGTTATCTGGAATTTACTACAAGCCTGGCACCGCGGCACCGTGTTAAAACCTTGCCCTACATTTCTGTCTGAGGCAGCCTCACAGCACACCTGTAGAAGGCAGAGGCGCCAAGCGCGGAGAGGTAAAGTAGGTACTGTAATTGTTGTTCTTATCATTGCCCAATTCCAAGCTGGCTTCTATCTTTACCTAGAGGGCAAACTAGTTAATCTCCTCCTGAGTCTTCCAAAGTGTGGGGTTAGGGGAGTGGGCAGGTGGGGAACCCGGCATCCCCCCGTGGGAACCGGGCTCACCTTCACAATGACGTCCACGGCCTTCGGGTTTTGCTTCTTGCTTTCCCCAAAGGACCTCACGTTGAAGGAGCAGAGCTTCAGGGCAAAGGCGCTGTGGAAGGCGAGGAGCAGAAGCAGCAGAGAGGGCAGAGTCCGGGACATCCTGGTGCTCCCGAGGCTCTGGGCCAGGTGAGAGGCTTCGGTGCTGAGCTGCAGGCTCCTGCCACCTTCCGGCTCCCTCATTTATAAAGCCTGCAGATAACAGGAATTACTGGATTCCTCTTTGCTACTTTCACTTCTCTGAGGAACTGCCCATCATGGGTTTCAATCCCTAAGGAAATGAAGAGACCGGACTTGCCTTTTAAGAGCTGTGTTTTTGTCGCCTGGGTGAGGAAACCGGCTTAATTTAGGCACCGCAAAGTCTCTCACACCCCCAGCTCCGACCTCTGGCCATCTCGCCTGAGGCTGCGCGCCATGGGCGTTGATGAACTTGGGAGCGCATCTACTCAGAGGGCTCTGAGGTGGTGGGGACTTCTGTGGGGGACCAGGAGGCTTGGGGGCAGTGGAAGACGCTGCCAGGTTTTTTCTAAATCTCTGGCATTTGGTGGCCAGCTGTCGCTGGGCACACCCAGGAAGTGATTCTCTAAGGAGCCTGATGGTGCAAATTAAGTTTAAGTTTAGTTTGAGTGACATAATTTTCTAGGCAGTTTTATGGTACCTAACTTAACACACCAAATACCAGCAGTGTGTTGCTGGGGAAGGGGGGCCAATGGTTGCTGATGTGCTAGCATGGGTAAAATGTCCTTGTGATACTGGAAGGAAGATCTTTGGGCCCAGAGATGGTAGAAACAAGCCTGGGCCAAATAGTGCAAGCACACACATGCCTGCACAGGCAAAGCTTTATTGGAGTGAGGGATTCAGCTGACCTGGGACACTGGTTAAAGGAAGCAGGGATTGGTCAAGAAAGTGACCAAGCTGCTACTCTCATTAGAAGGAACAGTGGGTTTTTGTTGCTTGCTGGGGTGGGCTGAAGTCTAGCAATTCTCACTGGTCTAGGGCATGGTTCCAAAAGATGTTTCTCCTTGAGACTTGCTTGGGCAACTGGGTGATTACAATCACCTTGTCCTAGAACCTGTTGAATTTTTGTGTATCTGGGACCATAGCCCTGTGCAAAACATTCTGGCCTTGGGAGTCTGAGTCTCACTGTAAGGGGCAGTTTAGTTATTTAGCTTATGAACAGGCAACTAGCAAGGGACAGGCCTAAGACAGCGTCAGGCTGGTGGCCAGCATTATAAAGGAAATGGCATGTTCAGAGCTAATTCAAGCCACGAAGGTAGTTTAGACTGTGAAAGTAAACGCAGCGAAAACGGTAGGGTTAAGATGAGCACAGGCAGTTACGGACTAACTCCCAGGAAAGAAACTTCATAGGCTGAAGGCGCCAAGGCAGCAGCCCCGGTCTTCATCAGGCTGTGGGCTGGTTTCCAGGGAACACAAAGTAAACGATTGTTCTTTGGAACTCTCCATTAAAAACACCCCAAGGCTCAGTTGGTTGTTTTGGGCCCATGAGGCCACCTGTAACGAGTGACCATCGAGTGCTGGGCAGAGTCCCACACTCTGCTTATTGCTAAAGGATTCTGGACAAGGAGCCCATGTGGCACCTGACTTTCCAGGCCCCTCCTGATTACTGGGAGCTTTGTTTCTCCTTATATTCCCAAAGAACACCCTCCCTTCCCTCCTCCTTTTCCCCTACAACTTCATTCTCACACTTAGAGACAGCAGTCTGGCTTCACTATATCACTACGACAGAGCCAAAGGACTTCACCTGGGCTTTAGTGTCTCTGAAGAAGTACAAGGGCAGGGGCAGAAACGAGGGAAGAGAAAAAGAAAAAGAAAACACCAGCTCCAGTGGACAGTAGACCAAGTTAAACCTGTAGTATACTCTTGGACCAGGCATTGGGAAATGATCAATTTGTTTAGCTGCAGAGCTGAGCCTAATCTGACCCAAGGGCTAAGAAATCAAAGGGCACAGGCACAATACGAAGACAGAGATGTTCAGCCCTTTGTCCTGGCTCAGCCCCTGATCAGTTTTCGGTAAGCTCACATGTAGTAGGAGAAAGGTCTGTGTTTGAAGCAAAGGTGGTCTTTGGGTCCCTGGGAAATAACCCAGGTAACCTGTATCATAACCCCCAGTCAGAAGTGTTAAAGCTAATAATGTATTGGCCCAGCAGATGACCTTCAAGATGAGCGACTTTTAAATTGACTGAGAGCAGGTGAAACCACAGGGTTTATTTAGGTTTTACACTGGTAACAGTTTCTGATTTCATGGCAACATTCTCCTGTGGCTTTATCAGAGCCTCACGATTCACCAGTTAAAACATGCCTTGCTACAGTGCATAATAGTTTATTGCCTCTGGGGGTTTATTTTGTCGTCCAGGCCTCTGTCCCTCCACGGTTCCACTAAGGCAGCTGCTAACTGTCAATAAATAGCCAGGGCCAACCCTCAATTTGACCTGACATTTTAATGTTTCTGAGAGCTCTGTGACCCTGAGAAAGGAAATTTTTGAAAGAAGTGTAGGGCTTCAGCCCAAGCAAAATGACTTTTAGAGATCTGGGCCAGAAGATATCGAGGTCTGAAAAGCAAAAAAGTGTAAAGTGTATTCTGGTGATCCATGGACTTTGGGAAGGACAATTCTGTTAGCAAAAGGGTGGAATAGGAACAACCTGCCTTGAGGTCTTGGGGCCTCCCACTCCATAGAGATAGAGCTGTGTCCGTAGCCCCCGGGTAAAAGTGCGGTGTGTTGCCAACGTGTATTAGTCAGCATCCTGGCCACTCATGCCCAGGAATGCAGAGAGATAAACCCAAATAGTGCGTGGGGGAAAACAGTAGTTTCCTAAGCTCATGGGAAGATGAATCTCTGTCACCCACAACACCAGACTTAGACCTGGCTGAGTTTCTGGCAAAAAGTACCTCTTGTTAGGGGAGAGTTTAAGTGTCCCTCCGGTTGAACAGGCATCTTCCAAGCAGAGGAAGCTTTGGAACTAAGTGTAGAAATACTTAAGAGACTTAACCATAGTACAGGGGTTTTTTTTGGTATTTAAAAATGGAATCGACGCATGTGTAGTATCTTGTGAACTTGTACCACCTGAGCTTTTTGGCCTGTTAGATTGACAGCCTTTCAATGCCAACATAAAATGTACAATTAGGTGGATCAATGGATTTGGATTCCTGACTTAAGCTTCAACATTTTCAAATGAACATATAGTTTTTGTTTTCTTTTTGTTTGTTTTTGAGATAGGGTCTCACTACATAGTTCAGGCTGGCCTCAAACTCACAGCAATCCTCCTGCCTCAGCCTCCTGAGTGCTGGGCTTACAGGTTTGCACCTCCATGCCTGGTCCATATAGTTTTGAAACATTTTTAAGGACTTTGGGTTTAGCATTGTTTTGTAATATTAATTTGTTAGCCTTAAAAGTATTCAGTAAAACAAAAGGGTGACTTTTTTTGTTGTTAAGACAATTGAAGGACTTTGAAAAGGAAGTAAGGCCTTAAATTTGTTGAAAAAAAAAGTTTAAAATGTTTTTAAATAGGTTCAAAACTCCTTAAAGTTAATTTTTTAAATTATGCTTAATTCAGGGTTTCCAGATTTACCAAATGAAAATACAGACCAGTAGATGTGAACTTCAGATAATTTAAATTTAACTGGCTGATCTGTACTTTATCTAAATATCTTAGCTGAGCTTATAGGAGAATAAGAATTTTTGTAAACTGAATTTAAAAATTGTGGCATTTTCTAAGAGCGCTGGTAAAGATTTCATTCCTAAAAAAAAATGCAAGCTAACCTGTAGGACAGAGAGTCAACTAATTAGTTTTTTTAAATTTTAACTTTGATAATTTGAAAAGTAAAGTAACCTCTAAATAGTTTTCACAGATAAAAACTGCTCTGGAGGATTTAACAAAATTCACACAAAGGGACTCCACTCTATACTTAGTAAGTCACTGCGTGAAATTCAACTTTTTTTTTTAGGTGCCTGGGCTGGGTATGTGATGCATGTCTGTAACACCAGCATCCAGGAAGTTGAAGAAGGACGACAAGTTTGAGACTGGACGGGGCTGCACGGCAAGATCATGTCTTTTTTTTTTTAATGCCCCAAACACATTCACATTTCTTTTCTTTTCTTTTTTATTTTAAAGCAAATGACAAAGACCCAGTTTACCAGCTTGTATAAACCTAACATTACACATTTAAACAATTGTCAAAACTTTACTAACTTGCCAGCATCCATGCACAACTAGAAAACATCCTTAAATTTGTATTGAACCAGAAATGTATTACCATTAATGCATTAACATCTTTCATTACTAAATGCTGAAAAAAAAGGAAATTATTTCTGTGGAGGACTCATCCTGGCAAGGTTAGCTTCACAGCAGGTGGACACTGCTTGGCTCACACTGCAAACACAATGGAAAGCAGATCCATGCTGGTGTTGAGTACAATCTTGTCCTAGCACCACTCAAGAGTCAAGGCTTACCTTAGCTCGTGTTTAATAGAAAAGCAAAGGACATACAGAGATTACAACAATTTTAAAGGCAAAAAATGGTCCTACTGTGTGGTCCCAACAATAAACTCAAAAGTCTATGACACAACAAAAAACCCACTCAGCTACCTAATATTTGACAAAGGGGTCAACCAAACCTACTGGAAAAAAGGCCTGTTTAATAAATGGTGCTGGAAAAGCTGGCTTGCCTCTTGCCAAAAACTGAAAATAGACCCCAGTCTATCACCATGCACCAAACTCAGGTCAAAATGGATCATAGACTTCAACATCAAAACAGAAACTCTAAACCTACTGGAAGACAAAGTAGGTAAAAATCTGGAAGACATAGGAGTAGGCAGAGAGTTCATGAACAAGAACGAAGCTGCAAGGGAAACACTTCAAAGAATCAATAATTGG
>PVLD010015905.1:0-46880 GCA_004027595.1 Dinomys branickii
TGAACTTAATCAAATCTACTGCTCAAATAACTTAGATACTGTACTTATAATTAAGAAAAATATAAATTTTTCTTTAAGCAAATTGAATCATATCAAGAGTAATTGTGGTTAATAATATGTCAGCTTCAAAACAGTTTTCTAAGATCTATGTAGTAATTTAGAATATTAAATTTATTTTCATTTACATTAAAAATTTTATTAAATAAAATATATAGATCTTGTCTAAATAAGATAAAATCTTGAAGTCCTAACCACTCAGAATAAATTTATTTACATTATTTTTCTTATTTTGCATGTTATATTTAGGTCAATTAATAAACATGCTATTTTTTTCTACAGTGACACACACGCCTTTTTAGGGCTTAGATCTAAAAGGTCCCCAAAGTGTCATGTTCAGAGCTGGGGCTTATGGAACACGATTAGATGATGACAGAGTGCTATGCTCACCAGCGAATCCATCCATTGATAAATGGAGGAAAACGTGCTGCCAGGTGGTGGGAACTCGTTGGAGTCGTGTCACAGGGTTGTGGCCCCAAAGGGTGCAGTGTGCTTTTGTCCTCAGCTTCTCCTTTCTCTCTCTGCTCCCTAACCAACATGATGTGAGCAGCTCTCCTCTACCAGGCTCTTCAACAGTGCCATTTCCGTCCTGGAGCCAGCACATGACTCACTGAAACTGAGAGTCAAAATAAATCACTTCCCCTTTAACTCCAGGTCCCAGCAAAGGGAGAGATAATGAACAAATTTCTATGACTGCAGCACTTTTAGTTCCCAACCTATGATTCTAGAGATGGTCTCGTCCAGATCCTTTGCTCTCAGTGGCATGGATACCAGTGCCAGAAGGTCAGATGATAGTTGTTCATGCTGTGGATGACCGAGAGAATATCTCTTCCAAGCCTACATACTTTGTATCACAAATGCTAGTCCAAGTTCCTGGTACTATGTGTGCTTGTCCCCTGGGAAATATGAAAGTACCAACTATGTCCTATCGGACTAACTCTGTAAGCCCTAGAACCAGTTCAATTGCACCCAAATACCTTAAGTAGGTTTGCTTTGTGGTTCAAACATCAAACTGATGGTTACTAGTGCCATAGACATCAACACTATCTGTGCTCATGCAGCAAGACTTAGGGAAGAAACCCCAACTCATACTGTGTAACCACAACTGGGTCTGCTGGTACTACAGGCTCAGGTACCTCATACCTTTTTCCGGAGAGCCCTGGGATAGGTTTCTTTCACGTCCTGTGGCTCAGAAACTGTAACTCATGGTGTCACGATTGTTAATATCACCTGTGCTTATCCTGAGGAACCCAGGGACAATGTTCCCCACATTCCAAACCATTGAGACTATAGAACCTGCTGCCAAAAGACACTGTGCTATCAGGAAATTATTCTGTGCAACCCAAAGACGTACACCTTTGGGATCCTAGAGCCACTGCATAGTTGTAAAACTGCCTACATGAACTTCCACAGTCTAAACTGTTGGAACACTCATACCTGAAAACTTGTTTAATGTTCAAAAAGTTATGAATATTGAGACTGACTAAGCTCATATAACTCTCACATCATTTCAATAAAAGTAGACCTTCATCAAGCATATTATAGTTAAAATGTTAGAAGTACCAGAAAAAAGAGAAAATTCTAAAAGAGAGAAATGCATTGTCACATGCAAGAGGTTCATCAGATTTAAGCAGATTTAGGAGCAAAATCTTATATACCTGAAGAGAATGTAATACTGTATTCATAATAATGAAAGAAAAAAGCAACAGAAATATTGTAACTAATAAAATTAGCTCTCATAAATGGAATAATGAAGTATTTGCAAAATAAGCAGAAACTAGGGAATTCATCAGGAGCCCATCATCATGACAGGAAATATTTTAAAGGAGTTCTACACAAAAAAGCATACGAACTACTATGATGAATACATAGATATGTACAGTTTACTAAAAGAACATGAGAGGTAAAAAGTCACATAAGAGATAAAGAAAATATAACCAAAACAGCATAACAGAAAGTCACAAAATTATAAGAAAAAAACATGAAAGATTTGAAAATGTAAATATATTCACAAAATACAAATAAAATAACAGAAGGAAGTTCATACTTATCAATAGTAACTTTGAATGTAAATAGATCAAATTCAACAATTAAAAGACATAGATTGGCTAATTGGATAAATAAATCCAACAACAAAAACAAGCAAACAAAAATCCCAACTGCCTATGAGAAATTTACATAACTGGTAAACATCCACATGGACTGACATTAGAAATTATAAAATAGATTCAACATGCAAAAGAAAACAAAAATGATATTTATGTCAAAAGCTATGAAAAGAAAAAATATTACATATTTTAAAATATTTTCTATTCATCAAGATTTAATAATCATAAACATAAATACACCAAATATATACTACCATAATATTAAGTGTATATTATTAAGACTAAAGGGAGAATTTAACTGTCATGGAATTACAGTGGGAGACTTCAGCACCTCACTTTCTTCAATAGACAGACACTTCAGAGCATTTCAACCAACAGCAGCTGAGCCACCTTTTTCTCATCAGTATATGGAACATTGTCTGGACTGAAAGATACTTAAGGCATAAATCAAGGCTTCATAAACTAAAAGCATTGTAATTATATCATCTGTCTTCTCAAACCTAATGAGATAAAAATGAAAGTCAACAGAAACAAGAAATATTGAAAGTGTACAGTTATACTGAAGTTGCTCCTAAGTGATCAATGCATAATGGAACTAATTAAAAGGAAATTTTTTAAAAATTCTAAATTCATTACAAATGATAATATGACATACCAAAATCTGAGGTACGTAACAAAAGCAGTACCAAGAGGAACAGTTTTAGCCATAAATATATACATAAAATGAAAGATACCAAGGTACATTCAACAGCTACAGTAAAATCAAGACTAAAATACTTATGTAAACAAAGGGTAATGAAACAATGAATTGATTCTTGAACTGATAAATAAAATCAACAATTGGTTACCAAGATGAATGAAGAAAAAACCAAAAGACAAATAAATAAAGTTAGGTCTGAAATATCAGACATTACAACTGACAATGAAGAAATAAAGATCATAAAGTACTATTATAAACAATTCTACATTAAAACACATGATCTCCTACAAGAAATGGATACATTCCTTGACATGCACCATCCCAAATTGAATGGAGAAGGGGAAATCCTAAACTGAGTGATTAAAAAAGAGTAATGATTTTGAAAAGTAATTAAAGCTATCCCTCCTAGAAGCTGGCTTGGGATACAGTTCAGTTGTAAAGTGCATGTCTAGCATGCACAAAGACCTGACTTCAATTTCAACACCACAATAATAAATAACCTATACTGGCTTTGCTGCTGATTTCTACAATACATTTTAAAAACTAATTCCAATTCTTCTTAAACTGTTTCAAAAAACTGAGATGGAAGGACATCTGCCAAAGTCTTTATGAGGTTAGAATTATCCAGATAACAAAACCACACAATGAAGTACGCAATTAAATATACAACTAAAAGGAAAGATGAAGATAACTACAGATCCGTATCTGTGATGCAAACATGTGCTAAAATTCTCCATAAAATAATAGGGTCTGGGATATAGCTCACCAGCACAAGCGCCTGCCTGGCAAGAGCAAGGTCCTGAGTTCAATTCCTACTACCAAGAAAAGAAAATTAAAGCAAATTCATCAACTCATCAAAAATATCAAATGATACGATAAGGTTGAATTCATCTTAGGTTGAAGGAGCTTTTAACATAACACAAATGAAAATACGATACATATATTAGCAAAATCAAAGACAAAACTTATTCACCTTTTTCAATAAATGTAGAAATCTCATCCAGAAGATTCAACAATGATTCATGATACAATCTCTCAAACATTAGATATAGATGAACATAATTCAAAATACTAAAGGTTATGTATGAAAACCTGATTCTCAGTATACTAAATAGAGAAAAGCTGAAGGGTTTTTCTCTAAGATTAGTTGTCCACTGAACTTAGAGCAAGAGGAATAAGGTGGAAAAAGAAATAAAGATTATCAAAAAAGGAAGAGAAAAAGTTATGTTATCCTTCTTTACAGATGACATGATTGTACACATGGAAAATCCAAAATTCTCCATCAAATAATTATTAGTTTGAAAATTAATTTAGTAAAGTTACAGAAAGCAAATTCAATACATAAGAAAAAATAGCATTTCATACACCAAAACATGAATTTACACTTGCAGAAATTAAAATTAAGGAGGTAACCTGATTCAAAATAGCTATAAAAAATTGTGAGAATAAATGTAACCAAGGAAATGAAAGACGTCTACAATAACATATTAATAAATGATGAAAGAAATTATATAAAATCAAGACATTTCTATATATATCAGGAGAATAATACTATAAAAACAACCATACTACTTAAAGCAATGTGTACATTCAATGACGTTCCAATCAAAATGTCAATGACTTCTTTGCAGAAATAAAAAATATGCTCAAATTCATATGGAATCACAAGAGAATAGCCCAAGCTATCCAGCTGACAAAATCACTTCAACATACACTAGAAAATCACACCACTTAAAACAATATGGAAATGGATTAAATACACACGCTTATACCAATGGAATAAAATACAGAACAAAGAGATTAATCCATGCTCATACACCAAACTGAATTTTTATAAGCTCACCAAGAATGTGCAGTAAAGTCTCTTTAATGAAATATGCAGCAGAATTGGACATGCATATGCAAAAGAATGAAACAAGATCCCAACCTCTCATTGTACACAAAATCAACTCAAAATCGATCAAATGTGTAAATGTTAAACACAAAATTATTAAATTACTATAATAAAATGACAGAAATACTCCAAAACATTGATACAGCCAAAGATAGTTTAGAATAGTCAACCAAAAGAAGAACAGACAAATGAAATTATAATAAACCAAAGAGTTTACACATGGCAATGGAAATAATTACATGAGTTAAGAAACAACCTAAACACTGAGATAAAATATTTGCAAACTGTTCATCCAATAAGGGATTCATATGCAGAATATATAAGCAACTCGAAAGCTGAACAACAAAACTCCAAATATTCCAGTAAGAAGTGATCTATATGGTTAGAAAGACACTTCTCAAAAGACTTAAAAATGGCCAATAAATGCATGGAGAAATACTGTCTCACTAATCATCAGCAAAATGAATATAAAAACCAATCCTTTAACCATCATGCAAACAGCTATTACCAGAAAGGCAAAAATCAAAAATAATATGCTGCAGAAGATACATAGAAAAAGGACCCTTATATGCTACTGGTGGGAATATAAATCAGTACAGCCATTATGAAAAACAGTATGAAAATTCCTCAAAAAAATAAAAATAAAAATAGCCAAAATATGGAATCAACCCAGAAGCTTTTACATGGAAGAATGGATAAAGAAAATATAGTATTGTCTTAGTTAATTTTCTTGCTTCTGAGACAAAAATAGCCAACACCCAAAGTGACAGGGGAAAAGATTTCTACATTCCAGAATTTGTACTGTTTTCACTCTATAGTCAGCTGGCTCCAAGGCAGGGCAGCAGGACAGCAGGACAGAGGGGTATCGCAGGAGAGAAATAGTTGTGGCAAAACAGAGCTGGCAGAAGGCAGCAAGCAGCAAGCAACGAGCAACAAGCAACAAGCAGCAGATGGCCATAGCCGCTTCCTTCTCTCCGTTTATATTTCCTTAGGGTGGGTAGCACTCACACCCAGAACTATGGCAAGGCAATCAGTGGACTGATTTAATAATCACACACACTTATTCCCAGCATCACATTTTCTAGATCCAGTAACCTCTTATAAAGCCTCACTTATGACCCCATGAAGTTTTGGAGGGATATTGGACACAAACTATATGAAGTATAATTTACACAATAGAATACTAACCTGCCATAAAAATGAACTCCTGTCCTTTGCACCCAAATAGATGGAACTGGAGGTCGTTATGTTAAGTGAAATAACGTAGCCAGAGAAAGACAAATACTGCATGTCTCACTCATTTTTGGAAACCAATAAGTCAAATGGAGACAAAATAGGTAGAGGATAGTGGTCGCTAGAGACTGGGGAGGGAAAACGGGAGAAAGGGACAGAAAAAACTGCAACAAAGGCACCGAAATCACGAAGCAGCATCAATATTTCTGGTTCTTCTTTAGCGCAGTACAGTAATTATTGGTTAAAATAATCTATGCTGTATTTCAACATGATTGAAAAGTGAGTATGAAAAAATTGTACGCATGTATTGAACTATAGAATTCCCTGGTCTCCCTGGACTCAGAGATTCTAACCTGCTCTACTCAGACACTGGAAAGTATTGTGAGGAAATGATTAATTATGCCATACTTGTCATTAGCAAACTGAGGCTGCTTTTCTTTCAGGTCTTCCATTTAAAACTTTTGCAGTCTACAAATTGGCGATATGGTTCTCTAGAAAAAATTTCATCAGACTATTCTTGAACCACATTAAAGGGGTTCTTGCTTCGCTCTTCTTACCACTAAAACATTTGCCAGATTCTATCGAGTCCAAACCTGGCTTCATGCCTCCCAATTTAAGGGATACAAGAGACACTTGGATGATAAAAACATCCCAACTGACGAACTACAACCAAAATTCTCTCAAAAGTGCTTAAAATTCTCTCAAAATTCCGCAAAAACAGTGCTGTGTGGGAAATAGCATGCTCAAGGGGACCAAGTAGATGTCACCTTGAGGAATCAGTTCGCTTCCAGGACACTGTGAGAAGACATATGGGTTTGCCTTGTCTGGGTGTTACCGTCCATTTCAGCTTTCATTTGCCTCTTTCTACTGTCCCTTCTTTCTGCTCTCTCCACTCTCCTCTTATTTTTGCTAGTCAGATATTTCCTATGTAGTAAGTAGAGCCTGCTGATTTTCCAGTATTTTCTTAAAATAGTTTGGTAGGTATGCAAACACTATTTCAAATAGTATGAGCCTCTCTCTCTCAAAAAATTTCATTTCAATGAAACATGTTACAGAACTTCTGCAGGTTTCTTATAGCCACTCTCATAATAGAAATGTATCCAAGTAAAGGTATAATATTTGATAATATTCAGATGTCCAGATGTAGTGAAGTAGTATTGTCTTGTCATATTCAGCTCATTGGAGTCTCTAAACTGGCATACCGCTCTAGGGAGCAATTTAGCAATCAGTACTTTAAATAGTTAAAATGTCTACACTGAACAACCCCAAATTTCACTCTTAAAGACGATCTTCCACATAGGGTAAGGGAATACAGACAGAATTAATCATTTTAGAATTGTTTGCCATAATTAAAAGTGGAAAAAGAGTGAATGCCACCAACATGAGACCGGAAGAATAAATTATTGCATAATCATACAAAATAATACTACACAGCTGTGAAAACAAATGCACTACAATGCATTTCAACATAGATGATGATCTCACATATTAAAGAGTTTAAGAATGTAAATTAAGAAACATTTACAAAGCATGCTATTTGTATAAATCTTTTTAAACACAAAACACAATTATATCTTTTCTAGGGCTATTTATGTACAAAATAAAGACTGGGAAATGCTTTACAGATCAATGCTTGTGCTTATTTTTATAGGAAGTGAGGTGGACAGAAAATGAAAAGTGAGAATCAGGATGAAATTTTAAACGGATTAGTTTTATGGGTAATATTTCACAGAAGTCATACTTATTATATTCCTTCTGCAAATACAAGCACGGTACACATATTTGCACATGGCACTCACAATAAAATACATATGAATCGGGAGAGACAGAGAAAGACAGAGACACATCAATATTTAGTACTTTACAATATTGCAATGTATACCACCATTTTTCCTTGGCTGTCTGCTATGTAAAGAGTTTCAATTTTATCACACCTCACATATATCCATCTATCATCAAACATATCATATCATGCTCCTGGCACTGTATTACTGACTATAGATGCATGTGCAGTTGGTTATCTTCTCATATATATTTTACATTTATTATATTATTTCTTTTAGAGAACGTAGAGGCATTGATGATCCTTATAATTATACTACACCTTCTAGTGGTTTTTAGTCTGCTTACTACCTTATACATACTAGCACACTTATACATGAAGGTCTTTCTTAGATGGAAAACATTTCAACAAGTGTAACTGATGAACTGTCCTTTACCAAAATGTAAGCCAGTCCACATGATAAAATTAGTTAAATATCTAAAAGTGTGCCAAGTGGTTTTCCATAATGCATAGCATGGGCAACTGCTTACTAAACTCTTTACATAGCAGACAGCCAAGGAAAAGTTCTGGTATATATTGCAATATTATAAAGTACTAAAAAATTATAAAAAATATGCATATAAGTCTTTATGAAAAATGATACATAGACATTATGTATTTGATGTCTTTATGAGGTGCCATCACAAATACATTCAGTGTTGCACATGAAGATATTATAGTGTTTCCTGATCTGCCTTATTCACTGGACCTGTGGCACTGCATGACTCCTGGTTCTTCCTGGACTTCAAAAGAGCCATGAAAGCTCAACATTCTTAACTGATTCAAGACACGGAGGCAGCCTCAGGAAGGCAATTAAAGATATTCATGAAAGAGGATATCCAGAAGTGCTTTAGAAAATGGGAAGAAAGATTGGTTGTGTTTACAGGAAGGGAGAATTTCTTGAGAGGGATGAATGACACTGTGCCTTTCACTTTTATAACATTTTAAATTTAAATATTCACCAGATTTTATCACTACTCATATATATTCATATATCATCGAACATATCACAGTGTTTCCATTTGGACTGAGAATACCTTTTAAAACTATGAATATGAGTAAGCATTAAACTGTCACCCAAAAACCAGAAGGAATACTGCCATAGGTTAATTGCATTTTAGTCTACCTGGCCTTGACATTTTGACTCATAATTAATCACTGACGATGTGTACATGTCATTTCACAGTGCACTGGTAAACTTTGTAGGATATTTCTTGCTTACATGCAGATGCAAATTATGAAAATTTGAGTGACGTTTTAGTATGAAAAGTCACAATTTTGTGTGACAAAGCCATGTTTGAAAGTAATAACAAAATAGCCCACAAACAATGAGAAACTTAATTTTTTCTATTTCTAAGTAAGTGTTATGGTTGATACATTGTGTCAACTTGGGGAGTCTAGAGGATTAGCTGAGTGACTCAGAAGGAAGCTAAGGTGCTTACTTTGTAAACATCCTGAGCCTGTGGGAGAGGAGGGCATGGAGATTGTGTGAGAGCTACACGCCCCCTATATGGGGCTAGGCTGTTTACAATGTAAGGGAAGAGAAGAGACTGCTTGCAGCCCTTCCGCCTTTTTGCTGGTTGTTTTTGCTGTGCTCTGCTGCCATGAATGTTTGCCCTCTGCCATGTGCCACTCTGCCTCTCAGCCAGATAAGTATGGACTGAAACTTCCACGAACTGTAAGCTAAATAAACCTTTCCTTCCTTCCTTAACTTTGAGTGTTGGGTATTTTGTCTCAGCAACGAGAGAAAAGTAACCAAGACAGTAAGGGATGCTGCCTTGATTCGATTTATCAGAACATGAAGATATTCCCGAACAAACATCTGTCCTGGTGTGCAGCAGAATGCTTCTGGAACATGACTTCACTTATGTCATGCTAATAATCATCCAGGACACATCATACAGCAGACAGCATACAATAATAGCATAGCCACTTGCTTATAATGCTGTAGTCTATTAGAATTATGCCCCCAAGTATCATTGCAGTTAGCAAATTATAGGACTTTGACTCAATATCAAGCATGTTCTATCTGCATTATTAATATTTATTTAGCAAAATATATTTTGAACAATAAATTTTCTGAGTTTAATGTGACTTTCATGCAAATGTTATTTACTCTTGGGTGTCTCATTCTTTTGCAAATGCTATTATGGCATTTTGATTGCTTTAGAAAATGAAAAGTGATTTAAAAAGTACAGAAGCTCTCTATGTTCTCTGATTAAACGACTTATTTTTTCAACATGAATGATCTGTAGAACATCGGTTACCATCACGCCATTTCCAATAGTACTTATTGAGCCTCATTTCAGTTATTGTTAAACAATGAGAATATTCTAAGTACAATATTTGCAGATCTTACAATTTAATATTGTAAACTGAGGTCAGCAGGGGAGATATGACTCCTTAGAATGTAATTTATTGTTGCACATATTCTTTTAAATTTTTTTTTTAGTTTTCTGAGACATTATCTTTGCAATTCAGCCTAGCTCTGAACTTAGTATGTAGCCCAAACTGGCCTTGAACTTGTGATGATCCCCCTGGCACAGACTTGTGAGTGCTGGGATTACAGGCTTGGGCCAGCGTGCTTGGCTTTATGTGTACATTTTGATCTTGACTATCCAGTTAACATTTTAGGAAAGCTCTGTGCACTGAGCTATAATCCTGGCCCACTACATTGATATTATAAGGTTATAATTTGTAGAAAAGTTTTAATCATCTTAAATCAGTAAAAAGAGATTGAAACAAGATTTCTAAAAGATTTATATATAAAGATCAAAATTTGTAGACCACAAAGGTCAATTACATTTGCTAAAGAACCAATGATGTCATTTCATGTTTGAATTTATTGCTTCATATTCCTTTAATTCCATCTTATTTGGAATGAACTCATAAGTGTTTATTTTCTGGTTGTTATATTTGAATCCTCAGAATCAATATTCCTCTTATCAGGTTGAAAAATGATTATTTCCTAGAAGGAGCTTTAGAAAACAGTGAGTAAATAGATTGTAGTTTTTTTATTATCATTTGGAAACGATGTCCAAAGTTAATTCTTTTCATTTTATGACTTAATCACAGTTTGATCAAATACATGGGTGCTATAATTTGAAAACCAAAACAACAAAGGATGTATTGTAATGTTCTGCACTGGGTTTTGGAAATGTCAGTGCAAAACAAATGTAAATCATTTCCATGGAGAAATAGTTTCTGTTGCAATGCCAATGCTTTCCTTCAAGATTTGAAGCAGTCAAGTATCTAATGCAAATAAATTAAATCAAGCTCTGTGTTATGGTTTGGTTCTGGATGTCCCCCAAAGCCTCATGCAGTCATGGGGCGGGCTTCTAGATTTACGATTGATTCGTGGTTCAATGTTGGAATTACGGACGTGAGAGCTACACCTGCCCTGGGGCAGTAGCTTACATACAAGGTAAGGGAGGGAAAGAGGCTGCTTGCTGTCCCCGCTCATCCCTTTTAGTCTTGTTACTTTTGCTGTTTTATGCCGCCATGAACTTTTGCCCTCTGCCCTGTGCCACCCTTCTTAGAGCCAGTCGATTATGGACTGAAACCTCCACAAACTATAAGTTAAATAAATCTTTCTTTCCTTAATTTGGGGTGTTGGGTATTTTGTCTGAGCAACTAGAGAAAAGTAACTAAGATACTCTACAAAGGAGCATTTATGTTGGAAGACACACTGTTTATCCATGACACTTGATGACTTGGACAGAGTTGAAGAGCAGAAGGATGAGTGCAAGTTTTGGAGGACGTAACCATCAATGACATTAGGATAGTTGCTGCTTTCACTGAGAATGAAAGTAAAAGGCATACTACACAGCAGAGTAATTATTACGGAAATACAAAATTAAACTCTGGGGTTTTCTTTGCTAACCACTATGATTTGTGTTTCTTAAAATATAGACCGTTTCTGAAAGCTTTTTTATTATCTCTGCTTTCTGGTACCCTAAATGTTTGATCTGCCTAAGATATAAACCAGCATAAATGAACAGAACACAAAGATAGGTAAAACGATATTTTCTGTTCCTGTAAATGTTGAAAAGCAGAAACTTCAGACTAAGCTTCTTCATGTTAGTATATGATAAAATCGAAGAGTAGACTTCTGAACAGGGAACTTACTAGCATTACTAGAATGGAGATCTGTAGCAGCCATAGTAGGATCAGCAGTATTATCAGGTTAAGAATACTGAACTACTAGCATATCGGGAAAAGGGAATGACCATGTGTCTGCACACTGTATTTCCCTTGGTGTGACCAAGGAATCTGATAGTATTTCTTCATGTACATGAAGACAAGAAAATAAAGTGCATAAAATGAGAGTGAAATGTATACTTAGTTATGCTGTGTGCATAAACCCTGGCACAAAATACACAGAATTGAACTATTAGCCAATCTTTTATTAGCCATGCAACATTCAGCATGTTCTTTCATTTCTTTATACCTTAGTTTTTTGTTTGCAATATGTGAATAATAATGGTGGTGTACCATAATGCATATGTGTATTAACAGAATGGTCACAATACTAGAGAGAAACTGCTAGCTGTCCACCAGGATGTATCCTTCCTTTCTTCAATCGCACAGTTAAGACAAATCCCAACTCCTCATCCAGTTAGTCACTGCCATGTTACTAGGTTATCTCAAAAAAATTAGAATTATACAGGAAGTTCTCATACACAGCCTACATAGACTTCCTCTCTTTCCTTTCTTCTGGGGGTAATATTGGTAGTAACTACAGGATCCTTGGAAGCTGTGCATCTAATATTTGTAAAAGGCAGAAATTCTAATAGCCTAGATTCCTTAATGACTCTCTGTGTGTGTTTTTCTGTGGTCATAAAATAATGAGAGAGATATAAACAGATCAGTTCAGTTCAGTGTAGTTAAACTCCATAAAGGTCCATGGGAACGTGGAGAAGGGTGAAATAAACAATGTCCTGAGGAACAGGAGAAATCAAGAGTCACAGGTAAGAGAAGGATTTTAAGAAAGGAGCTTAAGCTAAAATTTGAAGCATAAGTAAAAACTGACCAAGAAATGAGGGAAACAATAAATATCGTAGTGAGTGAAAATCATTTTTAAAAGAACAGAAACAGATGTATTCTAAATATTGCTAGTATTTTCCACTTAGATTATAAAATAGAATTCAAGTACTGTGGGAAGATCGAGCTGGAACTGCGATCACATGCCCCATCATGGAAAGTCCCCTATGCAAAGGTAAGAACTGTGACGTTGTTCTACAGTCCAGGTCAGATGAAAGTGCATTTATAGATGTTCATCCCCCTGTACCCAAGAATCTGGCTCCTTCTCATTCAGGAGTTTTGTCACTGACCCTGCTAAGAAAAAAACAACAAAACAAACACAACATAAAAACCCATCATGATAGGCGAATTGACCAAAAGTCAAAGATCTACTACAGTGATAGTAGAAAGAGGACTCAAAATGATATTTCTCAGGCACAATGTGTAAAACCTGTATTACAATCTGAATAATATTCTAAATCCACTTTGATAGTAAGTTAGGTGAGAATGATGTGCATATAATGTTTGAAAACAAACATCATATGAGACAAGGGGATGACATAATTAATAAAAAATAAAATGATACTTGTGCAATATTCCAGACCATAGAATTAGGACCACTAGATAGAAACACAGCAAATATATTAGCTTTATAGGGCAGTCTCAGCAAATTAATACACATTATAGGCATCAAACCACACAAATACATTTCCTTAGAGTGATGGAGGCTAAAAGTTCAAGATCATGGTGCCTGTAGTTTGCTTCTGAAGCCTTTCTCCTTAGCTTGTAGTTTTTCTTCCCCATGTCTTCACATGTCTTTCCTCTGGGTGTGTCTGTGTTCTAGTCTCTATGTATGAAACACAGTGCACAACCACAAATCAAGAAATAAAGAACTTTCTGACTGCTAGTGCTGGGGAAAGCTAAAAGAGTTTGTCTTGATGTTTGCTATGTTCTATCTTCAAGCAGATGGTATAATCCAGGTTGAAAATAAAATTCTTCTACTTGGAAGAAAGCTCAGGTGAGAATACATTCCTGCTTTTGTTAATGCAATAATTAATAACCAGTAAACTATTAACTTGAATGTATCACCATGCATTTTCTTCTGTTCACAGTTATGTTTCCTTATACAGCCAAAGAACTGATAGCCAAAATATTAGTCAAATAAAGCTGTCTGGGTAAATTGATCAGCACATGCTCTAGATATCTATATGGTACATTATATTTTGCATGTACTTTATAATTTTACATTAACATGATAATATTAGTAAAGGAAGTATTACATTGTCTAATTGACAAATGTGGACACTAAGAGAAAGAGATGAGAAAAATTCCCCTTGATCATTAGGCTCAGTCTGATATAAAATTCCTTTTCACTCCTGGTCTTCAATCCTGGATCTCTGTGATCTTAGGCACAGGAAGAAGTATATCAGGTGCCATAGGGCATAAGAGAGCGTCATTCAAAACACCACTTTTCTTCACAGTGGTCAGTTAAATGTTTTCAAATCAGGACAAGCATGGATATAAGTTGGAGTAAGGTTTAATCTCTGCTTGAATTTTAAGATGAAAAAGATTTAGGATGCTTTTGATTCCTGACACACGTAGAAAATGCTCTGGGAAGCCTCCTGGTACTTCTATTCCTTCAGGAAAAGTTTAAGAAACTTCAGCAGGATGCTGTCACCTTGCGGTGGAGGGACATTGATCCTGCTTGCAGAAGCAATATTTGTATGCAACTCATCATGCATCTAATAGAAACTGCTTATAAAAATACCCTGAACCTCAAGCAGTTGCTTCATTCACAGCTAATTAATCCATCAGAGAGAGCCTCGAGGAGTAACTACTTTCACTCCTCTCCAATCAACCTGGGCCAGATTTAAACCCCTGACCCTGAGAGAAGACTCTAATCTCAAACTTCTGGATACGTCTTCTATAATGTCTTCTGGCATGTTCTGAATAGTGATAACCAATTAATGAAGGGTATTCTTTTATTTTTAACCTAGCCCCAGAAAACACAAATGAGGTTATGTTGCTAAAGGGATTGAGTTTAATTACGTTTAAAATTCTTTTACTTTTATTCTTGCAGTGAATCGATTTTTTTCCTTCTCAAACGAGCATTATTTGTTGGTTCTTAAGATCTTGCTACTGAAACAGGACATTTTGAAATGGCCAGATTAATACAAACATTTGGATACTGGGGACATTTTGATATTGCTGAGTTGAGACAGCTAAGTTGTAAAATTATTTTTTAACTATCAAATAATGTGAACAATGTATATCCCTGAATTTTTTCCTTTCCCAGAGTTTTATCTATACTATAGATTTGGACCATTTGTGTTGGGCACTAATCAGGACATACAGAAAAAATGAGTTAAATTTATTGGGTGAAAAACTGTATATATATATATATATGTATATATATGTATATATGTGTATATATATATATATATATATAATGTGTCTTTTTTGACTGAGATGTACAAAAGTTTTCCTCACATTTATTCAACCATATCAAGTTATTTTTTTTCAGAAACCAGATTCATCCAGGCAGAGCATAGGATACTAAGCTGCCTCCCTTAGGCTCTCTCAGGACCTCCCTTCCATATCTCCCTTAACTAAGAGCCTTGTGAGCATAGGCAGGAGGAAAATTGAGATATTTTTCCAGTAGACAGAAATGGCAGTGGATTTGTAGATTTTTCTAGAGCGGTGGTTTCAAACTTGTGAATGTGTCTGAATAACTTGGAAAACTTGCTAGCACCCAGAATCCTGGGTCCCATGCTGAAATTTTTTAATTTAGTAAGTCTTTGTGAGAGAGTGCTGGAGCTTGAAATTCATATTTCTATCAGGCTCCTGGGTGCTCCTCCTGCTCCACATCCAGAGAAGTCTGTACTGAGGACCATTATTCCAGAACTGGACACCAACTTCCATCTTAGTGTAGATGTCCTAAGGTCTCGGAAGACTAGAAAGTCTCAACTTTTGAGAACTTATAGACATTTTGCAATGGAAATAGCATTTAATTCTCTCTTTTGACTCTTCAACTGTTTCTGCTAGTACATTTCTATCCATTGTTAATTAACGTTTTCAGTCCTACAAAATTCTGTCTTTGAATATCTGTATAAGATCCTTTGTTCCTCTCTTACCTGGCAGCCAAACTATCACTCTTTAGAATTTGTCTTACGCATTTTCTTAGTCATTGCTACACAACTTCACATCCTCCAGATGACTGTTTGTCTTAGTGCTGGGGACTGAGGCTGAGCAAGGCAAGGACCCTACCACTGAGCTTTTCTTTCTATCCTTCCTCCACTACATGTGATACTAACCTAGTGTTCATCCCAGCGGGGTAACAGGTGTCACATAAGCCTTGCTGGCATTCAGATGATGTGTTTCTTTTAGTACTATCATTGTGATGGCATCCTGCTCCTCTTGTTCTTTTAGCAGCAATGTTTTCTCTATTCGTGGTATCGTCCCAACACACAGGCTCACTGAGTGGAGACACAGTGGGTTGAGGGCCCTATTTATAATGATGAAATCGCCTGGGTTCAACGCCTTACCATTTACTGTGTTCCTTGGGGCGTGTGAATGCACATACAGAGATAGCTCAGAATCTCACTTGTAAAATGTAGATGGCAGAAACACCTAATCTCATATATTGCTCTGAGGTATGAAGAACAAATGTATTATTTTGTTTGAATAGTTTCTTGCAAAACCTGGCACACAGCAAGTATATAAGTGTTTGGAGGATGAACTATGAATTTTATTTAGTTCTTCCTAGAGCTAAACTATCTTATCCTTCAATATTTCAAGCAAAACAATTTTATCCTCAATGTAGTTCAGAAATCTATTCATTCATCTTTGGCTGAAATCCTCCTTTCCTGCTTCCTACTCCTCAATCCAGTGCAGAATTGTTTCTGCTACTAAGCTCTCTCCCCTTTCAAGGTCATCATTAAGCTTCCACCCTCAAATCCAAAGCTTCTTTTCTGTCCTGAGTTTAACACACTTTTCACTGTTAAAAAATCTTTCTTTGCAAAAGTTGTCTTGATTTAGAGTCCTCTCTTCCTTATACATTACAATGAAGATTTTTGCTTAAGTATTTTTTGTATTAAAATTTAGTTTATACTAAACAAGCACCAAAGAAACAGCTAGAAAAGCACAATAAAATATCCAGTGCAATCCTATAGTCTTAAAATAAAATTCAAATAATATAGGCGCACACAGAAGACTGAGATATATGTGCACCTAGGCAAGCTAATGGATTTTTCCTCCGTCACTGAAAGAGTCCAAGTATGAAGGGTCAGAGAACAGGACCCTTAGTGGCCTCGATCAGGCTTCACCTTATCTTTGTAACACTGTGGCCCAGAACATGTATACTTCCCAGATTCAAAGAAAAAGCACATTCTTATCTGTGCCTGTTCTACTTAAAATAATTTTTGTAGCAATGTTTGAAAAGAATATAATACTTGGGGTCTTATCTCTCCTTACCCCCCACAATTACCACCTTGAAATGTCAATTCTCCTAATATTTTATTAACTCTGGAAAACTCTTGGGTAAATGATTTCCTGAACCTCCTTATATTCCTTTTGGTGTTCTAAGGCCCTATATACACTAGTATGTAAGGAGTAACCTGGCTGGTTTGCCTTTTTTGTTTGACACAGATATATTGTTGGCATTCTACAAAATATTGATATGTAGAGGATTTTCTCATGTCAATTCATATTTTTCTGTAATATTTTTCCAAGTACAAAGAGTATCCTATAGTATGAAAGTGAAAAAATGTAAACCCACTCATAATACTAGCATTTATATCTTTCCTGTATCTTGACTGTATTCCGACATATATTCTGTTATTTTTCTATATCTAATCTTTGCATACTGGGTTGTTTCCTTAGGAGGATTCCTTAGAAGATGTGATAGTTCAAATAACATGGATATTTTAAGGCATCCTACAGAGACTTCTCTCCCATGAAAATATTTAGGAGGAGATGGTCCTTGGGAGACGAAACCTGAGACCATGAAGTAAGTACACGTTTGAGAGATTCCAGAAAGGAGAGGATGGCCGGCGCAGCTGGGATCAGAAAAGCGAAAGGTGAGTAATAAGAAATGTGTTATAAAAGTAGAAGGTCACCAAATGATTGGGTGGGAGTTGAAGCTGGGGGTCACTGTAGGCCCATTTAAGAACACTGGCTTTGATGCTGGAAGACACAGACAATAGGACGTTGTGTGTACAGCATATGCCCTGTCTGGCAGATTTCAACAGCAGTAAAAGGGTATGTGAGCACATGACCTTCAGCTCTCTAGATGATGATTCTCATTAATATGGAAGAAATATGAGTGGAATTAGAGCACAGCAATGAAATATGTGAAAGACTTCAAATTTTAAATATATTTTGTGGGTAGAACCGCCAGGAGTTGCACATAGAGTGACTGTGAAAGCTAACAAAAGAAAAAAGTCAGAAATGACTAGGCATCATTGACTGATCTGGAGGTACCATTCACTGAGATCAGAAAGACTGGAAGTAGAAAAGGGAGAGTTAGAAACCAAGACCACTTAGGTCGTAGACACAGAGGCCAAGAAAAGGGTCACGAACTGGCTCACTGAACTGTATCACTGGGATAAAGGGGAAGAAATGTACAATAAGCTGTCTTATTTATTTTTTCAACTTGCCCATTACATTATCCTTTATGTGTTAGTTACCTGAATGTACTATTGACTGGAGCTGCAACAAAAAGCAGAGTTTGGGGCAAGTTACTTCTTTCCGTAGAGCCTCAGTTTGTTCACCTAAGAAAAAAGACAGCAGTGTCAATGACGCCTAATTGCAAAAAATTAAGTGAACTGATTCATAAATAGTGCCTAGCATAAAGTGGGACACATAGTTCATTTTCAACAAATATCAGCTCCTCCACTTTCCTCCACAGCCTATAAATTCTCCTCTGAATAGAAACTTGGCCGCTATAGAGCTCACAGCATGGAAGACATTACTTTACAGTTAGTAGGTATGCAGTACTTATTGGCTTAAATAAAATCAGTACTAGCCTACACATTTCAGCCTCCATTTTTGATGATCCCAAAATATATTCATAAATGTCATGCAGTTAATTGCATATATAAATATTAATGCTAAACATTCATATCATTTCTCTCTAGCCAGTTGGTTACTTATTTTGATACATTTTATTTCACTGTAAACTGCTTTGACATAATGTTTTTGAATTTGTATTTCTAGGAAGAATGAATTTGTCTATAGCATTTTCCACTTAACACAACTCAGTTCCCTTAATAAAGCTGTGAGACTCATCACTCTCTCCTACTCAGGCCAATGAAGAATGAATTGTATTTTATTTTCTTCTAGGAAAGGGGGGAATATGAAATAGTTACCTCTGGGAAGACTGGCCTGTGATTTTTGCAGCAGGTACAGGGTGTGCATACCTTTTAACTGTTACTTGGGAGAAAATATGTCTTTTTACTGTATTTCTTTGAATTCTGTTCTTTCCCCTCACCTCAGTGTCTGTCACCTATGTAGGAGAACCACCTTGAGTTTCTCATAAACTTTACAAAACTCTAGATAGTTACCTGTCTCTTGCTTTCTGTTGCCTTAAAGAGTCAAAAATATGGATTTTTCTTCAGACTGGAAGTAGTCCAGATAATAGAGTTCATATTCCTTACACCTGGAGTTTTAATTACCAGGCTACACAGCCTTTGAGCAGTATGGAAATTGAAACTTTCACCGCCCATAGCTGAGACTAAGCTTGCTGACTACTGGTGAAATATCCCAACTGATAGTGGTTTGCTCTTGTTTACCATTTTTGCAGTTGTACCCAATCATAAGGACACATCTAATCAGTTAATTGACCAAATTCAGACAGGATATCATGGAAGTGTTTGCAGACAAATTGGTATTTATCTTTTTTCAAGGTCTGCAGAGCAGGAAATTCCAAAACCTTCTTCAATTTAGGGTGGAACTATTCACCATCAAGATATGCTTATTTTTAACTTAACTCTCTCATTTTGAGGCTTGGAGATCTTCGTTCTTTTATTTTTGAAACATACTAATCTTTATTTCGCAAAACCTTTTTAAAGTCCGGGCAAAAGTAATTGTGATGACAATCTGGGTATAACACTGTGCTTTAAAAACGTTATTTAGTGTCTTCATCTGAGCAAGGTTCTGTCTTCTAAATATTCATTGAATATAGTAAGCATAAACCTTGATAGGATTGAGGTAGGATATAAGAAATAAGAACTAGGTAGAAAAGAGAGAAGGAAATTCAGATGCAAAAATTGCATGTCTAAGAAGAACTGCAGTTTCAGGACATAAACACAGATTTTTTGGCTTTTTTTCTCTTTCTCTTCTCACCAAACAGAGTAACCTTAGGCAAGTCCTTTCCTCCTACAGATAGGTTTGCCCCTTCCATTTTTACTTCAACTGATCCTTTTTCCCCTTTGACTAGACCAGCATCGTAGGATTTCCCCTATGAATGGACCATTGCCTCACTATGGGTGAGCCACCTTCTCCCACCTACTAGATAAGACTAAAACTGTTGATTATCAAATTTCACAGATTTCTACCACCCAAAACACATAAAAGATCCTATTTCCCAACTGTACCTTGTCTCATTTCTCTGAGCACCTGCACTCCTACCTCTGCTAAATTATTCTCAGGTCTCTTTTCCTGACACATTGTGGAAATTTGTTTCCATGGCAGGAGTCAGTGAACCTGCAAACTGATTTTAAGAGTGTGTTTAGCTCTTTATTTCCGCTGTGGTGACCAGAAGACCCAGCCCAGTGATGGGATTACTTTTCTCTATATTCTTATTCTACTAACAAATCTCCATATGAAATGGCACAGTTTCCATGTTTTTGAAATGGACAGAATCAAAAAATATATATGTATATATCTGTATAGTTATGGACCTACAGACACACATGTTCTGTCCTTCACATCGAAGTTTGCTAAAAGTCAAATTTAGGCTGCTGCTCTTTAGGATCCAATATTAATTCCGAATGCAATGTAATCATATTGTAGACAATTAAATTAAATGAAAAGTAATATACAGTCAGAGAGGGACTGACCGGCTCTCAAGAAAGTCACTAAAAGATAGAGACATCGGAGCTGGCACTGGAGGTACATCTGAAGAAAGCATGGCCTGGGCAGTAAAGTCATAATCGCCAGACTTCCACACTTCCTTAAAGGATGATAGAAACTTGAGACTAGACTGTAATGAACACCAGCAGTAAATTAGGTCCAGATAGACATCACACACTCTTGTGGGTGACCAGAACACCTGCGTCCATCCCTATCCTAAAATGTCCCTGTTTTAAAAGTCATAGATAAGCCAAGGTTAAAGATGTCATCCATATACCCTTGGGACCTGTCCAGCTTCCCTACTAGATCAATATTAGTTAAATGGCTATACTTGTAATCTTATTGGTTGGCTATAGCTTGCCCCACTTTGCATCTACCTACTGATGTTGCCCTATAAAACATTCACAGAGGAATGACCTCTTGCAACCCATCTCCAGAACCCTTCCTGTCTTAGGAGCTCTTCCTACTCTCCAATACACCTTTCCTACTCTTTACCTCCTGTGTCCTTTGGAATTTACTCCTCAATTTCAGGGGACAGGAGCTAGGCACATTGGACATCTAGCAGTTTAGAAGTTATATTTCTCCTATACGAATTGTACATGGAATAAATTGACTAAAATTGTAGAAACACATTGTATAATCAGAAAAAATAAAAGAATAGAGCATAAAGAAAACAATTAGAGAAGCAAAACACTACATATGAGGCCAACCATTTAGGGCAGACAAAACAGGCAAGCAGATGAACATAAATACAAATGAACATGATTAAATTAAACAATAAATTAGATACTATGATTCTCAGGGCTGGTTTCAATCTTGAGGCGTATTTATAAAATTATAGCTGATTACAAGTTAAGACATTTGCAATTTAATATTCAGCTTAGTTTTTTTTAATGTATTATTTTGGTCATCAGTTAAGTCAGTCTGTGTGACCAAGTGATGATGCAAATCTAAAATGTCCCCTTTAAAGTTATCACCTAGGCAATGCGAGGTTCATGGAAATGAAAAGGGTGTCATTCATTAGCATGTCAAAGATGCTTCTTCAACAGGATGCCATTAAATCATTGTGGTGATAATTGAGATACTAAAAAGAGACAGATGCTGGGCCTGTAGTTCCTAAGATCTTATAACCCATTAGCAATTAAATTTCAATGAGGTAACATAACTTCACTTTCACTAAATTAACAACTGGGAATACTCTTTTACACACTGTCTTTTTCTAGGCAAGTTCTGCGCAATTTTAAAGGCAAATGGGAATCCCCTTACAGTGCAGAATCAGGAGACAGAACATTCAGGTATGGGGACATGGCCTACTCTCAGAATTGGAGTTTGTGTGGCCGCCAAACAAGCCCAGGCTAGAACTGGCAGCCCGTATCATGCCAGAGCTGCCTGATGGGTATTGTAGCTCTGAAAAAATAAAATGCATATATGGAAGATCAGTTTCTTAAAGGAAGTACTGTGAACTATGTCTAGGTAAGGAAGATAACCTCAGAGATACTGTAGATCAGTGATTCATGAGCAGATAGGGAGGCAATGCAATTCCAACCTGACTATCTGTATTAGCCAGGATAGGTAATACTATACTGTGGCTTTAAAAAAAGACTCCAAATATGTCAATGCCTTAATAGTGTCACTGAGGGAGGACCAAGGTGTTCACTCTAATGCGAAACTCAACTTGGTCCCAGGCAGGTTCTTAAGTGTTTTGTTGCAGAAAAGCATTTTAAGACAAATCAGAGATAAATACATGCAGATTTATTAGCCAGTTAGGAAATAAATGGAAATGGGAGGGATTTCAGCTTCCATAGCTCAAAGGAACATAGCTGTGATGAAAAAGATCAGACTACAGGAGAGCAAATTGTATGGATTGGCTAAGGTGGCCTAGGGTCCGGCTGATCATTCTCTCAGATTCTGTTTTTTCAGAATGGCTCCAAAGCAGTCCTTATCACTTAATTTGGTCTCCGTGAGATGATTGTTTCTGCTTCAGGCAGTGTCAGTGTTGCAGATTGTCTAGTGATCTCTCAGGTGACTTTAGCTTTGAGGCAGGTAGCAGACTTCTAGAAGCTCAATGGCACTTGAAAGCATGCAAAAATCTCTTATCTTGTGATCCTCAGTCTTGAAGAGGGATGAAAAATGTTATGTAAATGTAGGCGTATTCGGTCTTGGTCTTGTATTGCCAATTTTTGGTCAGACATTCCATAAATGATTAAAATGCGTAGAATACAGAATTTAGCAGTGATTTACTGAAAGTTTTTAGGTAATATGGCAGATAAAAAATGAAGGTCAAACTTTATTCTGCTTTTAGTTAACCATTGGACATCTGTAGGCCCAAGTGAAGAGAACTGTTTTGCTTTGTTTTGTTTAAGCAAAAAAATTAAAAAGCTTTCAAGTCTCTGCCACAGAGGAAAATACATATCATACTTTTAATGAGTAACAAATTAAAGGCCAAGGAGTTTGTCATCTGTCCCTATGGTGGTCTGTGATTTTTCCACAAAACGGAGGAGTATGTCCTGCTCTCTCAAACTTCATCATAAGAAAGATAATTTAAGGCATGTGCTCCATGTACTTAATCAGGGATCCAGGAATATTTGATCTCATATTGTCATTATCTAGCCAAATTGATTAGATTCTAGAGTACAGTAAGAGAGGCTGAAGTTTTCAAGGAAGCTCCAAAATGTTCACAACAATGAAAACACATCATTTCTATTAATATATCATAGGCTAAGAAAGAACTATATGACTCAATCCAATTATGAATAAGCAAAAATACATACAAGTGTGCATGTATATTTTATCTAATATCTGATCTATAATAGAGGAAGATTAATGCAAGCAGAGAAAACTCTGTAAAAATTGAAGGTATAATCAGACAAAGTCAGAGACTTTCTAGTTCAGAAACTCAGGCTGTAGGCCAAGGAAACACTTGGGGCCAAATTCATCCCATTTAAGTAGAAAAGTGAGATATAAGGGAAAGAACACAATTTCAGTAGTTTAGACTGTTGAAAATGCTGTAGGATAGAAAGCCACAATTCTAAAATGATGTAGATCTTGTGTTATAAATTATAACTATCCCTCAAATACTATGATAACTTGGCAGGCTGCATATCTTCTCTGATAAAGAATTTTCTAGTGTGATACTATGAGCTGAATTAGGTCAGCCTCAAATTAAAAAAAAAAAAAAAGAAAAGAAAACTGAAGTCCTAACCCTAAGGACCTTTAAATGTGACTCTAGTTGGAACATCCTGTTATGGTTGACTGTGCCAATTTGAGAAGTTTTGTTAAGAGAAATCTATTTTAATTGGCTCGACATTTCCACACCTTAGGGTGTGGAAGACTCAACCTAGGGCAGTTTGTCAGTGGTCTAAAGGTGAAATGAAGGAGGACGGACCTGCTTCTCTTTCTTCAGAGGAGCTCCAGTCTTCACGTTCACCTTGGGCATCATCTGGCTGCCAGCACAGACTCTTCACCTTCCATTGCAGACTCACCTGCCTCCTGATACGGACTCTCATGGGCCACTGCAGTGAGTTAGAGACCTTGGACTGAATTCTTCAGTCTCCAGTGTGCAGACACCCTCTGCACTCTTCCTCATGGACTCTGTGGGTGGTCACTATAAGCCAATCATAAATTCCTTGTACATTTGTCTACGTGTTATATCTGTTTCTCTAGTAAAGCATGAACTGATCCACAGCATTTAAAGAGAAAGCTGAGATTAAACGAAGTCCCCAGGTTGAGCTCTGTAGTGGATTGATAACTGGTGGTCAACTTATGTTCCACAGATGAACTGAGTAAGTCTGGTGCTGGATGTGGGAGGCTCAACTGGGGACTATTGCAAAAGCATGAAGGCAGAACTGGAGAAGAAGAAGAAAGGCTGTTGGGAACTAAAGAGGCTGTTGGGAGCTGAGAGAAGCTGTTGGGAGGTGGTAGAAGCTTTAAGGAGCCATTGGTTCTGTTGGAGGAGCTCATCATGCTGGCTTTCGTGATGAATTTGGCTGTTTTCATCCTCTGAGGAGCTTGGAACCTCTTTGGCACTGATAATGGCTTTAGTTCACTTTGGGAGAACTCTGGTCTTCACTTTGAGTATCTCTTCCTGGCTCCATAGGGAAAGATGGTGCACTGATGGTCTCCGGGAGAAGCTCACTACGTTGGCTTCCTTTATGGGAACTCAGCCATGTTGATCAGTGGAGGAGCTTGGGACCTCACTGTTGCTGAGGATGGCTGTGGTACCTTTTGGGGAAGCTCTGGTTCTTGTGAGCATCGCTTCCTGGCTCCAGTGCACATCCCTCAGCCTGCTAGCACAGACCCTTCATCCTGCTGGCAGAGACTTCCAAGATTCCACCACTGACCTCTGAGCTTTCCTCGTGCAGATCTGTGAAACAGGCCTGTATGCTATTGTTATGGGCTCTAGGCCTCCAGTTGGACTCACGGAAAGCATTGTTATGAGTTCTGGGTCTTAAATTGGACTCATGCAGGACATTATTGTGAGATCCAGGCCCTTGGCTAGTTTCCTAGGTCTTTTGTATATCATTCGTTGGGTGACTATTATAAATAATCATATAAAATATGTGTTCTATATTATATTGTTTCCCCTTACACAATAACCACCCATCCATAACAAGCCCTAATCCAGTCTGACTGGTATCCTTACAAGAAAAGAAGATGCAGGAAGAAGATACCCATGTAACAGCCAAGAAGAGAGGCCATTGGAAGAAACCAAAATGGCTGACACCTTGCTTTTGGACTTCTGGTCTCTAGAACTATGAAGAAATATATTTCTGTTGTTTAAGCCTCTGAGTTTGTGGTATCTTATTGTGGCAACTTTAACACACTAATTCATGGGTCATAATGTCACACCAACACTTGCCCAACATTTTGCCTTTCTTTGAATGTAGGTCAATACATAATTTGTAAAAATATTGTATCAAAAATAACTGCTATCACTGTATGGTTTTTTATTCTAAAGATGATGCTGTTATGCAATCATAATTCAACTCTCAGTGTTTCAGTCAAAGCCTGGACATAGATACAAAGTCTACCAAAAAATGTATACACACCTCAGGGAAGCAAAACTTAAATAAATATTTTAATATTGAATTTATTGAGACATCATGACATTCATACACGTTTCTTTTACCTCTAATGTTACAAGAGGTGCTCAAAGTGTTGACTGCTAGCTTCCAGACATTTATTAGTATGGCAATCTGCTGCTTGGATAACCTTGGTCATCGAGATTGCTGCACATGTATTTTCAATTTCTTCTTTAAGGCCTAGAAATTTAGTGGGTTTTCTGTGATTTACAGCCTCCTCCAGGGGTCCACATACAAGGGTCATACCATGTGTTGCTAAAACATCATATTATTTTTCTTTTCCTGAAGTGTGTGTGTATTTTTGGTGGGTTCTGTACATGTTTTCAAATATTCTGTGTGATTAATTACGGGAGTGGATGTTACCAGGTTTTGCTGTGCTTGCCTCTTGTTTCCAGGTTCTTCTTGTTTTTGCCAATGAATTGAACAAGGAAAGCAAATACAGTGGCAAAGTTTATTTGAAAAACTAAAAGTGAAAGGTAGATGATAAACTAGCTGTGTAGAGAGAACTTGGGCTCAATAAAAGAAAAAAAAAGTGTACCCTGAGGAACACAGGGCAGGCTGCTGTGAGGAAACTCACTGTAGTGAGCACGTCATGGTTTGTGTGTCCTTTTATGCCATCCACATCTCGTGGGAACCTGTGAGAACTTGTATATACTGTGTTTTGAGAGGCAGTGCTGAGTCAGTTCTAGCATCCTGCCATATTTCTCTTCCCAGCCAATCTAAGCCATACCCTATCTTCTACTACAGGAGGAAGTCTTACCCTAAATGATTCATTAAGAGGGATTCAGATACAATAAGTGATAAATGTTAATACTCAGGTAGAGTCTTGGTGCAGAATTTAAAATATCAGTGAGAGTGACTGTAGACACTGACCCAATCTTTACTAAAGCAAATGTTCCCAGTAGGCTACACCCTCATGGTTGGAAGCAGGATCAATGTAGGAAACAACTGAACTACTATCTATATTGGAGGTATCCAGGTGTGAGGATCCAGCCAAGTATTAGAATCACTGAACAGGACTTACTTTACTGTCTGTTGCCCTATAAAATACTCAGAAAACTTATCCTGAAATTTCACTGTATTTCAAATGATGACAATGCGTGTAAAACCTTGGATCATGACTTTCAATGTAAAGGAAATCGCTTCACTGAGGACACCTGAGGTATAAAGAATGATTAACTGCAACGTTGATATTATGAGCACCTTCTGCTACCAACCACTTTGTCCAGTTATGAGGGAATACAAAGGTAACTAAGATCTAATTCTCAGTCCCAAGAGCTTGCAACATTTTGCTATTTTGGAAATGATTCCTATTTTTTCATCCAAGTAAGCAAAATATCTACATAAAAATAAATTGCACAGCCAGTCTGAAAAATAAGAATTGCATCTCAAATAATTCCCTTGAAGCCTAAAATAATTTATTTGCATTTTCAGAAAAGGTAATTGAAGTTAAAATGCACACATGCACTTAGCAAATGCCTATTGAATGGAACCAAATACATTCTTATTATGAACAACAGAAAATACCTTCAGGTCAGCTAGGAGAGATAGGTCAAGGACGCAGGCTCCAGTTAAAGAAACAAAAAACAAAACAAAGCAAAACAAAATAAACAGAAACATTTTCTGGACTATCGTAGTGCCCAAAGTCATCTCATGAACTAAAAGTTTCGGTGACTGTCTTTTCGGGAAGCAATTAACTATGTAAATACACAATTCCAAGCTTTCCCCAGAGGACCTTCAAGACATTGGAAAATATGCCTCTGTATCATATTCAAAGTGCCTTATTTTTCCTTCCTCCCCACTGCTTATTTCTATTGTAAGAACTAGTGTGTATTTGTCTCAGCATGCTAGGGCATGGGAGCATTTTGAGGTAGTACCACATTACTCTGAAATTACTTTTAAGTATCTTGATTTGTAGCATTAGCTTATTTTTGTGTAGACAGCTCTGTGTAAGTCAATTTGGGACAATTCAAGTGAAGTTGCTGAGTATACAATTGGAAAGAGCTAGTCATAAGCAGCTGAATCTTTCAGACCAACTTCAGTACACTACAGAAAACACTAGTCATAGATGATGCATCAAAGTTTGATGATACTTTCCATTTTTATATGCATTAGAGTTCATAGAAGAATATCCCTAAAATATTAGCCCACTTATTTCACCTGTAATTAAATATCATTCATTTATTAGGAGAATGTTTCATACATATAAATGTCAGTATTATGTGGTTAGAATATATAGCAAAGGGCCACAACCTAAATTTAATACTGTAAATCAACAAAACCTATCATTCTTATGAGGTGTGTTGTTGAAAAGTGCGTACTTTTCCATGTTGAAAAACAATATAGATGCATCTGAATCTGCTTGTATTTGGTTAAAATACATATTTCTGGTTTCCATTAAAGAAAACTGGTATAGAGTAGAGAGTACAATAATGCAGCAAAGTAGTGTTGTCCAAGAGTACCAGTACTGAATGACAAGTCTGATCAGTTCAATATCCCATTTGCAAGATCTGGCCAAGTCACCTATCAGTTATTCTTACAAATGGGAGCTTCATTCAGAATGGATTAGTATGCTGTGAAGTCAGTCTTCTACTGAGAATGAATAGTACCTTGATCCGAAAGTCTCAACCCATAGCTCTCTTCTCTGTGAAGATATTTTAAAACAATGTCTCTGTGACTCTTTAAGCCCAAAATGGATGTCTCAATACTTAGCATTACAATGAGTGGCCCCCCCCAGCCCAAACTAGGAAAACCAGAATTTGAACTAAGCCTGCAAGTGTACCCTCAAATGGGAAATATAAAAATCTGTTGGAAATTAACACACATCATATGTCACTTCCTTAGGTATGAACATGTAAATAAAAACAGTGTATGAAAAGTTAGGTTTGGAGATGGTTTCTAGATGTTAGAGTAAGTAGTCAAAATGAATTATCAGTTTATTTTATTATTCTAAGTTCCAAATCTCTAAAGTAGGATAGAGTATATACTTCTGAAACATATTTCATGATTAAATATTTCTTCTGTATAACTAACAATATGCTGGGATAAAGAAGTTTGAAAATACTCAATTTATGGTACAATTACTTTAGATATTAGAGTGAAGGGTTGAGGTTCCCATGATGGTCTAGAATTCTAGCTAGGGAGAACTATACTTACTAATTATTGTCTATATTTCCTACCAGATAATACAGGATTCTGAATTTCTACGTTTTACTATATATCTTATATGCATTTTCATGAATTATGACAAGGTTGCCAAATGTTTTCTTAAAGGTCACCTAATGAGTGTTTTAGATTTTACAGATGTTATGGTTTGTGCCCGGATGTCCGCCTAAAGCCTCATGTAGTCATATGTGTACGCTTCTGGAATTCATGATTGATCCATGGTCCAATGCTGGGATTATGTGTGTGAGTGCTACACCTTCCTTGGTCTGTAGTTTTCATACAGTTTAAGAGAGGGAAAGTAGCCTTGCTTTCTTGGCTATTCCTCCCTTTTGCTCTTGCTGCTCTTTCTGTTTTCTGCCACCATGAAGTGTTGCCCTGTGCCATGTGCCACTCTGCCTTGGAATCAGAAGAGCATGTACTGAAACCTCCACAAACTGAGGAAAATAAACTTTTCGTCCCTTAATTTTGGGTGTTGGGTATTTTGTCTTAGCAATGAAAACAAAGTAGGCAAGACAAATATCCTATCTATCTATCTATCTATCTATCTATCTAATCTGTCTAATCTATGCATTGTCTATTTACTTAGTTTATAGACTTTTAAATCTATAAAAAGTACCCTTAGCTCTCTGATCTTAAGAAAACTAGCTGTAGGCTATATTTGACCCACATTCCATGCTTTTGTGATATCTAATCAAGAGTAGTTTCTAAGTGCAATGAATTATTCAACATCAAACTGAAAGATATATTTCTAGTGTCTTCAATGAACCTTTTCACTCTTGCTTACCCAAGCTTTCTTGCAATAACAGTCAGACATGCATATGAGATCTATTGTTTGTATTCTTCACAGACTGTGTGACCCGCTGTGATGGAGAGCTTCCAAAGTCATCCCAAAGATCTTCCTGGTATTCACAGTTTCATGTTGGCCCTTCCACATTGTACAGTCTTTCCTGAGTCAGTTGCTTTGGGGCAAGGCAACTCATATTCTGAGTGACCCTCTAAAGACCTCAACCTGGTAAGGAAAAGAAGTTTTCTGCCAATAGCAGCAAAAAAGCTGAGACATTCTGCTAACAGCCATGTGAGAAAGTATTCATGAAAATAAATCCTCCAGGGCCAGGGATCTAACTTAGTGGCCTAGCTCCTGCGTGGCATGTGTAAGGTTTTGAATTTGATTCCATTTACCAAAAAAAAAAAAAAAAAAAGAGAGAGAGAAGAAAAGAAAAGAAATCCTCCAAAGTAATTCAAACCTTCAGCTGGCTTGCATCAAACTCATGAGATACCCTGGGCCAGAGTAAAACATAAGGAATACCGTTGTCACCACTAATCCTAATTTTTCAGCTGCGTTGGATTAAGGATTGCCATAAGAGATTAAAAGAACATACTTCTGTGTGTGGCTGGTTTGGCCATTGTGATAAGTAACCGATTGTGTCAATATGAGTAAGAAATTCCCAACTGAATTGAATCAGCATAGTTCTCAGTATGGCTGAAGGGATTTACTGAAAACAGAAGACTCACGCCAGTTGTGAGTAGAACCGAGCAATAGGCTTGTCACCTAAACGGAATAAAAGGGAAATGAAGCAGGCAGGATCATTTCTGGCTCTTCAAAGGAGCTCCAGTCCTCACTTTCACCTCAGATGTAGTCTCCTGGCTTCCAGCACAGGCTCTTCATCATTCCAGTGCAGACTCTTGAGGCTGCCAGCACAAATCTTTGGCCTTCCATAGAAGACGCTTTAGCCTTCTAATACAGACTCACACAAGACACTACAGTGAGCTCCAGGCCTTCACCTGCACAGACAGCTTTTTGGCATTCTTCCACACTCAACTCAGCTGGTGGGCATTACAAGTGCATCTTGTAAATCCTTATATATACCTTGCATTGAATCTGTTTCTCTGGTAAGCACTGGCTGATACAGTCATGACAGTGTGACTTTAAGTACTATGCATGATCCCTAGCCTATTTCTGTCTGGCATTGTTGCTGTGCTTTGCTCTTTGGCCACCATTAGTTGAGCAGCTTTGTTCTTCCATATAGTTTTTCCATGACATTTTTGCCTTGGAGCCAGCTCATGATGGACTGAAAACAGGCATCCATTAAATCTTTCCTTTTTTAAGTTGTAGTTATTGAGCACTTTGTCTTAGCAATGAGAAAGCATAGAGATACAAACAATTGTGCCAGAGAGTGGGGATGTTGCTGTGACTCTCTGACTATGTGTTTAGAAATCATTAGTCTTGATTTGTTGAAAAAGTATGGTAAGTTTGAAATTACAAGAGAAGACCTAAATTCATGTAAAATTATTTTAATGGTTGACTCTGGTTGGAGCTCAGAAGACCAGAATGCTGACAGAAATATGAATTGCTAAGGCCAGGCTCAGGTTGTTTCAGTTGGGAACAAAGCTTCCATGGCCATTTGGATCAGAAACCATGTATGTTAACTTTTGACAAGAATTTGTCTCTGTCTTGCTGGTGACTAGAGATTTTGCAGGGGATTCAGATTATGAGTAATGGTGGATTAAATAATTTAAGAAAAATTTTCAAGGCAGCCCAACCTTCAGGCTTTGGCCTGAGTACCAATATCTGCTTTTATCCAGATTGCTGGTAGGAATTAGGCAAAAAGTAGAACAAAAGAAGTTGAAATATTTATATTTTTGACCAGAAGGAAGTATGTATAAAGTTGAGGTCAAATAAGATATGGTAGTTAAAGAGATCAGCACAATTAAAAAGAAACCCAGTTATTTTTATGGAGACAAGAAGAAAGATACATTGAGGGATCTCAGGAATCATCAGAGTCCTACTCATTTCCAGCTAAAAAGCTCACAATTGTCAATCTTTCCTTTCAGAAGAATCCCAGGGATGACTGCTTCAGAAAGACCTTTGAAGGAATTGCTTTATTGAGATCCTTTTCATTGTGCTCAGCCATCCAGATACTCAGAAGTCAATGTAGTCATGGTCCAAAGGAGCCTGAAAACTCTTTCCACTGAGAGGAAATGTTGGTGTCATCCATGTCATGGTGGTGTCATGGACATGTAAAATGCAAAATTTACATCGTCAGAAATTCTTCCACCCATATGTTAGAGGAAGGCCTAGGATGCCAGGCATGGAGCCTGTGAGAAGTGGATGCATGGAGTTGTGGGAATGAAGTCAGTGCTGCAATGAAAAATCAAGGTTGTCTGAGATGTCAAGAATGTGGATTGGGGCTGGGGATATAGCTCAGTGGAATAAGTGCTTGCCTGGCAAGCACAAGGTCCTGAGTTCGATCCCTAGTACCGCAAAAAAAAAAAAAAAAAAAAAAAAGAATGTGGATTGTCTCTGGAGGAAATTTTCGGATCATGAGCACAGCCAGCCCAAGCAAGAGATTGTGTGGTTTGCAATCAGAAAGGCCAAAGGATTGGGGATGCCCATCCCTGTGGAACTTACATTTTAACACTGCAGTTCTGGATGCCAAATATGGAACTATAGGATGTATTGTTTGACCTGGTGGATCGTCAGCTTGCTTTGGATTAATTCTTTTCATTCTGTCTTGTCTTCCCTTTGGTAAAGGGAATATTTATCCTGTGACATTGTGCCTTGGTATTATGTAGCTATTTTCTATTTTTACTAAATTTCACAGCTAAGAGATTATCTTGAGTCTGAGAAGAGACTTGGACTTGATCTTTTGACACTTGGTCTTAGCCAAAAGGCCAAGAAGCAGTAAGACGAGCAGCACTGAGACATTGGTGAAGGGATTATTAGGTTTCTGCTTGTGCTCAATATATTTTTATTATGTTAGATAGAATTATGAGCATTCTATTGTCTTTATTTAGAGATTAAGTAGGGTTCAAGGAGTTGTGTTTGGGTAGTACACTGGCACAGGGTAAATTCTGATGACTAATCCTAATCTGGAAACTCCATTGGCTTGAGAAACTCCTGGAGTACTAGCAAACAGCTCCTGGCTGTGTCTTCCTGGTATGAGGTGTGACTTTGGCCACTATAGATGGTCCACTTCCCAGTTTTCTCTGTCACTCTTTCCCTATTCTGCTTCCCAGTTGCCATGAACCGAGCAGCCTTGCTCCTCCATGTCCTTCTCCTATGGTGTTTCTGCCTTGGGAAGAGCTAATTATAGACTGGAAACATCAGCTAATTAAACTTTATTCCTTCAACTGTAGGTCTCAAGTATTATGTCCAAAAATGGAAAAGCTGACTAATGCAACTGTGCTTTAACTAACAATTTTGACATAGCCACTTTGATGCCAAGGTTATTTTTTAAATCATTTTTCCATAAGCATTTTATGTAGGCACATTTTGACAAGTCTACTTTGTTTAATGTTCAAAGTAAATTACAAATATTACATAATATTACAAATATTACATAATATTGCAAATATTACATAATTACAAGCTCTTATTGTCAGGTTCTATGTAAATAGTTAGGGATGGGTGAGATAATGGGCACTATGGTAAGTTTCAATGAGATTAAGAAATTTTGAGAGCACAAGGAGCCTTACAGAGAGGCCATGGATAAAATGTAGTTTATAGATGAGTAAACACTAGAGTTAAAGTAAGTTTACAAGCACTCTAATACTTTTTAAGTTGTAAGGGCAAACTGGCTGCAATATCTTCCACCCTCTTGATGCCCAGGGTTGATTTGACTGATACAGTTTTCATTTTCTCCTATAGCTTCTCACTCAGGAATAGGGCAAGGTTCTTTGATAGAGGGAGAAGGTTGTTCAGAAAAGAGCATGAGTTACTGTACTCTCCTCTTAGAAACCACAACCAGCTTTCAAGGTTCGTTTGTAGGAGAACAAAGGTATTCAAGCGTCTAAGATTCCAGATACATACAAATTAAATACCACATTTGGCAGTGTACCTTTGTAAAACCAATGAATAGGTAGGTAGTTAGATAGGTAAGTATAACAGTGGATTTGATGAATGGATTGATGGATGTTTCACATATTTATTTGGTCTTTGTATTTCTTCATCTGAGAAGTGTGTATTCATCTCACATGCGCATTTTTGTATTGGGTCTTTAAATTTGGGAAGTCTTTTTTTTAAGTTCTTTATATGTTCTTGATAGTAATCCTTTGTCTGAGGAATATCTGGAAAACATTTTTTCCCACATTGTTGGTTATCTCTTTAAATTGTTGGTGGTTTATTTTGCTGTGCAAAAGCTTTTTAATAAGTGGAGATAACATTTGTTGATTCATTGTGATAATTCCTATGATAGTGGGTTTTATTTGTAAAATCTTTGCCTAATCGTTTCACCTATCCCAGAGATTTACCTATTCTACCTTCCAACAGATTTAATGTTTCTGTTTTAGTATTTAGATCTTTGATCCATGTCCAATTTAGTTTAGTGCATGGTGAACGATATGGGTCAGTTTTAATCTTCAATGTGTGCAAAGCCAGCTTTACCAGCACTATTTATTAAAGATGCTATCTTTCTTCTAGTGAATGTGTTTGGTGCCTTTGTCAAAGATAAAGTGGCTGAGTACGTCTGGAGTTATTTCTGCATCTTCTAATCAGTTCCACTGATCTTCAGGTCTGTTTCAGTTTTTGTCTTGGTTTGTTTTTTTGCCAGCACCATATTGTTTTTATAACAGTAGTTTATATCATAATTTCAACTCAGGAATTGTGATGCCAACTACCTTGCCTTTATTGCACAGAATTGCCTTTGATATTCTAGGTCTTTTTTGGTTCCAAGTGAATTTTAGGATTGTTTTCTCCAATTCTGTGAGATATGCTATTGAGATTTTGTTCAGAATCGCATTAAATCTGTGTAAGAGTTTTTGAAGGATACATATTTTCACTATATTGATTCTTAGCATCCAAAAGCATGGGATAGTTTTCCATTTTCTTGCATCCTCTCCAGTCTCCTTTTTCAGAGTATTGCAGTTTTCAATGTAGAGGTCTTCTATGTCCTTCATTAGATTTTTTCCTAAGTATTTCACTTTCATTGAGTGCTCTGGTGGATTGATAACTTGTGGTCAACTCGTGACATTGAGTTGAACTGAACCATCATGATGCTGGGTATGGGAGGGCTTCCTGAGGATTCTTGCTAGTAGCGTAAGAGGTAGAACTGGAGAGAAAGAACTTGCAAGGCTGTTACGAGTTGGTAGAATCTTTTGGGAAGCTCTTAGGGAGTCATTGGTTCTATTTGCTATTCTGTTGGAGGATGTTGTCGTGCTGGCTTTCCTAATGCACTTGGTTGTTCTTTTAAGAGCTGGAGATTGAGACATCATTGTCACTGAGAATGGCAACAGTTCACTTTGGGGGAGCTCTGGTCCTCACTTTGAGCATCGCTTCTTGCCTCAAGAGGGAAAGGTAGTGCTCTGCTCAGCTTCCTGGAGAAGCTCATTGCCTTGGCTTTCCTGCTGGGAACTTGGCTTTCCTTATTGTTGGAGCAGCTTGGTACCTCACTATTAACTCTAACCCTATTAACCCTAACCCCAGGGAAAACCTAACACTAACCCTGACTATTAACCCTAGCCCTAACCCCAGCAGATCCATGAAACAGGACTGCATGAGACATTGTCATTGGTTCTAGGGCACCAGTTGGATTTGTGGGGGCATTGTTATGGCTGTAGGTCTTCAGCTAGACTGATGCAGGATATTCCTGTGGGATCCAGCCCTTGGTTGAACATTTTGGTCTTTAGCGTGTGGACAGATATCCTGCACTCTCTTTTTGTATATGACTCTTTCGGTGACTATTGTAAATATTCTTATAAAATATGTATCCTTGCCAAAACCCCAAAACATTACAGATGCTATTGTGAAAGACATTTCATAAATTTCTCTCTTAATGAATTTGTTATTCATGTACAGGAAGGTTATTTATTTTTGAGTGAAGACTTTGTATGCTACTGAATTTGTTTATTAAATCTAGAGGTTTCTTAATGGAGTCTTTGGAGTCTTCTATGTAGTTTATCATGTTATCTATAAATAACTTTAGTTTAACTTCTTCCTTTCCTATTGTTATTTCTTTCTCTTATCTAATTGCTCTGGATAAAATTTCCAGGACTCTGAATAAGAGGAGATATAGTGGATATCCTTGTCTAGTTCCTAATTTTAGAGGGAAAGCTTTCAGGTTTTGTTCATTTAGTATGATATTGGGATTTGGTTTTTCAGGGATGGCTTTTATCAGATTGAGATAAATTTCAATTCCAGTTTTCTGTAGGGTTTCTATCATGAATGGTTGTTGGACTTTTTGAAAAGACTTTCCTGCATTTATTGAGATGATCATATGGTTTTTGTCCTTAACTCTATTAATATGGTGTATTACATTTATTGATTTATATATGTTGAACCATCCCTGCATCCTTGAATTCAATCCAACTTGGTCATGGTGTGTAGACTTCTTGATGATTTTCTGTATTCTCTTTGCCAGTAACTTATTGAGGACTTTTGCATCTATGTTCATTAGGGAGACTGGCCTGTAGTTGTCTATCTTATTTGGATCCTGCTCTGGTTGTGGTATTAGTGTAATACTTGCTTTCAGGAATGAATTTGGGAGTACTCTTTCCCTTTCAAATTTACTAAAGAGTTTGAGAAGTAGTAGTATTTGGTCTTCTCTACATTTCTTGTAGAAATTAGCAGTGAATCCACTGAGGCCTGGGATTTTCTTTGTTAGTAGGTTTTTAATTACATCTTTGATATTAATGATTGATATTTATTTATTTAGAATTTTTGTATCTTCTTACTTCAGCTTTGGTAATTCATATGTATCTAGGAATCTATACATTTCTTCTGTGTTTGCTATCTCACTAGAATATAAATTATCAAAGTAGGTATAGATGATCTTCTGGATTTCTGCAGAGTCTGTTATGATTTCGCCCTTTATTCCTAACTGCTTGGATTTGAGTCTTTTCTTTCCTATTTTGTTTTTGATAAGGTTGGTGGAGGCTTTATCCATTTTATTTAATCTTTCAAAGAATCAACTCTTCAATTTATTGATTCTTTGTATTATTTTCTCAGTCTCTAAGGCATTAATTTCTGCTCCAACTTTTACAATGTCCTTCCTTTTATGAGCTTTTGGTTTCTTTTTCTTTTTCTAGAAGCTTGATTTTCACTGTTAAGTTGTTGATTTACACTTATTCTGTTTTCCTGATGTGAGTATTCAATGTTATAAATTTCCCCCTTAGGACTACTTTCATTGTGTCCCATAAATTCTGTTATGTTATATTATCATTTTCATTTAGTTATAGAAACTGCCTTATTTCTTCTTTAATTCCATGGGTGACCCATTGATTATTCAGGAGTGCTCTATTTCACTTCCATTTGTTTATAAAGTTCTTGTGGTTTCTAGTCTTTTTATGACAGTAGGGTGTTGAGATCCCCCAATACAGTTGTATTAGTGCATATTTAAATTTTTATGTCTTTTAATATTTATCTTTTAATATTTGTTTTATATAGTTGTGTGCACTAGCATTTGTTGCATACATATTTATGATTGCTATCTATTCTTGGATTATTCCCTTGTATGAGGATGTAGTGACCTTCTTTCTGTCTCTTAACTACTCTTGGCTTAAAATTAACTTTGTCTGCAAATAGAATAGCACCCCTGTTTTTTCTGAGTTCTTGCCATATGAGCTATTGTTTTCCATCATTTGACTTTCAGTCTATGAATTTCTTTTTTAATTAAATGTGCTTCTTTTATGTGGCATATTGTTGGATCTTGCTTCTAGATCTATTCTTCTAGTCTGTGTTTTTTGATTGGTGAATCAAGACCATTAACATAGATGATTATAACTGATATGTACTGACTTATCCTTGTCAAGTTATTTTCCTCTAGTTAACTGCCCCCTTTTTTCCTTCCCTCTGTTTAATTGTTTACGTTGCCTAATAGATTCCTATGGTAGAGATTCATGGAATTGTAGTCCTTGTTATCTCTTTCTAGAATGTCCTTCAGAATATTTTGGAGTGCTGGTTTGGTGGTTCTAAATATCTTGAGGTGTTCTGAGTCATTGGAGTATTTTATTGCTCCATCAGTTTTGAAAGAGTTTTGTGGGGTACATCAGTCTGGGATGAAGGTTGTTTTTCTTCAGAGCTTGAAATACTTCCATCCAATCTCTCCTTGACTTAAGGATTTGTGCTGAGAAGTCAGTTGTGATTCTGATGGACTTTCCTTTGTAGGTTATTTGCTTCTTTTCCCTAACAGCTTTTAAGATTGTATTCTTGTTGAATTTCTGGTTTCGTGACTATGATATACCTGGTTGTAGATCTTTTGATAGTGGCTAATTGAAATTCTATATGCCTAACTTACCTTTATGTCAAATTCTTTTTCGCTACCAGGAACATTTCCTGCCATGATGTCTGTGAATCTTTTTATTTCATTTGTGCTATCCCCTGCTTTTTCCTTGACTCCAATCCTCCTTATATTTTTCTTTTTTGCCTATCTAGCAGCTGCTGGATTCATTTATCATGGTCCCTTGTTATTTTAAAGAAATCTTTCTTTTCATGATTGCTAACTGTGAGCGTGTCTTTTAAGTGTGAGATCCATACCTTGAATGGGCTTATCATACTATAGATAGTTTCAATGGAATTTTTATTCTCCTAAACATTTGTTTGAATCTGCCTTATTTTTAATCTCCTAAACATTTGTTTGAATCTGCCTTATGGGATTGTATTTATTTTCTATGCCGAATATTCATGGTTTCCATAATTTTTTAAGTTCTTGCATATTTTTTTTACCTGTACCTGTTCTAGAGTCATTAAGCATGGCTTTTATTGTGGATCATCTCTGCAGCTATCTCAGAAATCATTTCTGGTTTGATTTTTTTCTAGAGTTTCAATCAATTACTTTGTTTTTACCACTTCAGAGTGGTCAGGTATGTAAATTTCAGTTTGTCCCACCTCATTGCACCCTGGGTTTGCTTTTGGTAAATTTGATATTTGGGGTTGCACCTTGTATAAATGTATTCTCATTTTCTTTTCTTTTGTTTTCTCTCTTTATTTAGTTTTATTCCTGGGGTGATACTTGTAATTACCTATGGTGATTTGCTTTATTGCCAGTATTTATAAAATGACTAGCTCTCCAAGGTGTCTCCAAGGTGAAGCTAATTTTCAGATTTTGAGATAGTTGCAAGAGCCTACCTCTTTAATTTATTGGGGATAAGAAGTTGCTGCCTGTTAGGCCCAGCCCATGGTTCTTTGACATTTTGCAACAGTCTTTTCTGACAGTTAGTCAATTTCAGCCTTGGAATACCAGGAAGAATAGCTGTTTAGAACAATTATGTCACTTTTGGCTAACATGATACCATCAGCAATAATAATAGCATCAGCTTACAAAGTGAAAAACTGAGGTAACCATTAATTTGCTTTACCAGTATGAACTAGATATCTGTTGTTATACAGCAAAATATGAAACAAACCAGAAAATTATACACAGTATATAAGTCCTTAGTATGTTGATTTTTCCTTTAGGAATTAAAGTTTAAAATGGCTTAGTGAGAAAATAGAGAAGTACAAGAGGAAGAGATTAGAAGTAATGCTGGAGGACAAAGGAGGATCACACCAACTTTGGGAAACTGATGCAGAAGCCTGAAGGGAATGAGAGAAGGAAGAGATAAAAGAAGAACAGAACAGAACCACAACCACAAAGAGGCTAAAAACCATGTTCACACTCATAAAAAGAAGCTCAAACAATGAAGGAGAGGAAAAACAAACAAAAAGCACAAAACAAAAAACACAACCACAAACACTACAACAACAACAAACAAGAGAGAGAAAGGGTATAAAAGCACTTCTAGGTTTGTCTCGGCTGTCACTAATAGACACTGTGTGCAAATAGAGTCCAGCTCCATGTTGATTTACCCCAGCAAGCCAGCAGTGGCTTTTTGGTGGGATAGTGGATAATCTCATAGATCCTGCACCTTCTGGTTGAGACCAGAATCATTAAGCCTGCAATTTTGAGGTCACTTTCTGTGTGCGTAAGCCCAGTGGGGAACCACTAGAGGGAGCTCTAAGCTGTTCTGACTTGTGAGCTCAGCTCATTCTACTCCAAAATGGCTCCTGGCCAATGGCTTTCCCTTTCAGGATGACTGAGCCCTCACAAACAACCCCAGCTAGTGCAGTCCTTCAGGTTTGCTGCTCCCTTCCACTGCTCTATCTCTCTGTAGTGCCCTCTGAGGTTGTCAGCAGTCACCATGTGTCTGTGGGGTTGAACCACTCCTTTTGTGCAGTGAATCCCTCTCAGGGAGAAAGCACTGACAGGCACTTCCTTCTTTATTGAAGTTTTTCCCTCTACTCTCTCTATGGGCTTCAATTCATGCTTCAGATCCTTCCTGGGGCCAGGGGACCCACTTCCCTCCTCATCTTCTTTACATACCTATATTTCAGCATCTGGAGGGCACCTTTCAGAGAGGCTGTTTTTTTTTCCTGCTTACTATTCTGCTATCTTGGTGCTCCTCCATCTGACTCTTAACTCTTGCCTGGCTCTTCTGGATTCTCAGGCTGTTGTGGTTTTGCTGACTCCAGGGAGCTCCCTTTCAAAGGGGCTGGGGAGGGGGAAGGGGTGTCTGTTTAAGAGAGGAATGTGGTGAAACCACTTTTATTTTTAGTATATGTGTTCAGTGTACAGTGATTACATTCATTCATCGGTACATGTGTGTAACACATATTAATACTTCATCCTCTTCCCCCAACTCCGGCTTTCCTTCGCATTTGCAAAACATATCTGTCCGTCTGTTTCCTATATCTATCTTTTATTTAGCTCTTAATTTTATTTATACCTGGGGTTTCTCATATAACAGAAACCACATGCTAGCTAAACTTGTGTGCCTTATTTAACTCATTTAACATTGTAAGAATTTTGATTTCTTTTCTCAATGACCTCATTGGAAAATGGGGTAATATTGGTTTCTTACACATTTATTTTGAGGTTCGTATGGAATAATAGATGTGAACGAGCTTTGGCAGGTTGAAAGCTATGGAAATCTTAGTGTTATTTAAACAAAGCTCCATAAATACAAATGAGTTAATCTATTTAAATGCTTTAAGGAGTCTGTTTCTTTTTTCTAAAAATGAGTCAGGTTTCTTTAAATGTATAAGTTAACAACTGTGTTTCCTTATTAAAAGCAGAAGTCTGGCTGGCCTGTTAAAGAGCAAATAAAACATGGAAATTCTATTATAATCTATCAATATCAGCTAAGTACACAAGGAGGAAATTCCAATATTTTTTATGCTTTATTTTTGTTGTTATTTTTTATACCTGCCCTACAGGAAAGAGTACACACCACCACCTGTGGTTAAAATGCATGACTCCAATATTAAAATCTGTTTCAGTATCTTCAGCTATGCGACATTAAAAATATTATCTCTCTCAATCATATGGTGAGATGCACGAGATGTTGCATTTTCTTTCATTTCAACTCAGTTATTTTGCTCCAGATTCCTCTTTGTTTCAATTTCTTAAAGTATGAAATCAGGGCATGCTGCTTAGTAATGGATTTGCTATTTGTTATTTTCTGGCACAGTAGTAGCCCAAGTAAATCATTCACAGTCCATCAGCCTAAAAGTGATCTAACTCAAGTAATGCCACAGGGTGTCAGGATATTATTAATTTTAAAAAAATGTACAGATTGTTATATGTGACCCAAGTGCTTTAGCACCAATGAAAACCACTGAGAGCCCTTGGTGTTGAAAAGACATTTTGATCTTGCAGTAAACTTGTGCCAGAAGCTCCATTCTTAGACTATTCAAAGGACTCACAAACCTGTACAGATTTTGGTCTTGATTCATGCATAAATTAGTTATTTATGATCCAAGCAGAGTTGAAAATTTTACAAGCTATCCAATGAAACCTTTATTGTGTGCATTTTATGTAGTTGCCATTGTCCTGTGTGCTGTTTGGGTGCAGAGACTACCCTTCTCCTTCAGGATTTTGAACTCTCAAGGACATGTAACTAAATGTTTTGTATTATAGATGTTATAATAGAAGATTCCTCAGTCTGTTTTTAAGGATTGTACCATGAATGCAGAAGGGAAAATGATTATTTCTGAGACAGGGAATGAGGACATTGAATCTGAGCCCTAGAGAAGAGAGAGTTTCTATTAAAAAGCAAGTGCGGCTCGTGCATAGCCACACAGAGGTTTGGCAGTCCATTGTGAGTATCACACTAAACAGATTTTGAGAAGCTGGTTTTAAGATGTAACCATTATTTATAACAAAATATTTAGAATCAGTCCAAAGTCTGGAATACCATCAAATGACACTATAGACAAGGGGGTTAGTTGCCCTAGAAAGTTTAACTCGCTCATTGGAGATGGTGGCAAATGTATTTACTAAAGAATATACACATTCTGAAGTATAGACCGTGGGTTCCTGGGAAGTATAATGCACTGGAGATCTGGAAATTGAAGAACCAAATTACACTGATAGTGTTGTAGAGATTTAACATGTACTAGATTCTGTTTGTAGATTTTTAGAAAGATCTTAATAGTGATGACTCTTCCTTGCTGAAAATGAAAGGAGCAAGACTGATCCAAAACCGTTGTAAAGGCAAGTAAAAGATGATGACTTTCAGTAAAAGAAATCAGTCTACCCCTACTTAGAGAAACAAGAAAGCATCTAATTCCAGAATATGTGTTATTGTTTTACACTAGGACAGCCAGCTTCTAAGCTGGATGGTTATGGGTTATACACACACACACACACACACACACACACACTGAAATGCAAATGTAAATCTATATATTTATAGAGAATGTGTGTATATACATCACTCTATACTATGAAAATATTTTTCTCATTTTTACATCTGAGATTTTCCCAGCAGGGGCTAGAGACAGAGAGATTTGACAATAAGGAATAGTTTATACAATGAAAAAATATTATAATGAGATTGGAATGACATACCACACAGATAGTGAGGAATATTCTGCTCAATGTACAAGGACAACTGGTTACTGAAACACTGGCATCAATCATAGAGCTACTTTTCACAATTCATGCATGTCTGTATACATTCACTTAGTATGTTCTCACTGTGTGTTTACTATACCCAGTTGTGGTGCTGGGGCCAGGTGTTAAATAAATAAAATAATTCTTGCTCTCAGGTATATCACTACCTTGTTAAATTTGTGTTAATTCCGAACATTGGAAATGATAACAGTTTAACAACTAAGTTTATTATCCGCTTATAAAGTGGGACGAATGCAATAACAAAATGATAAAATCCCTAGTTAGCAATCATTAAACACATTTCACTGTTTGCCACACAGTGACCGATATAATTCACAGCTATAACTTCATGTACTCTTTATGAAGATTAATGAGATAGTGATTGTTACCTTAACAATTTACACAAGAAGATAGCATGTGAATATGAGACATCTTCCCAGAGTCGCACAATGTAATTACGGCAGCTAGAAATTGAAAAGTCTCTTTCATCTCAAAGATCATAATCTTCTTGGACCAAACATATAAGCACTTTGGAGATTTCTATAGAAGATAGATAAAGAAAAAAATTCATCATACGTGATAGTATGAAAATGTTTTTGCATAAAGGTGGACCATGAACATTGGAAGAAAGTAAGAAATATATATCACAGAAGCCATTGTATCTGTATATATAATGGTAAAGAGTTGAAAAGGAAAGGAAAAGTGGGTTGTAAAAAATACAAGTTCCCTGAATTAGGATCTACCTAAAAGTGAAGCGTGTGAAAGAGACTTGGTAGTCTGCACCGTACTGCCATACAAAAGACATGTAAGGTCTCCAGTTTTCAGAAGAGTAACCTAACTTCAGGCCATCTACCGCAAAATTCTTAGCTGGGGTATGTTATCATTTATAGGTAATTTCTTTCTATGACTTTCACATCTGCCCAAGGCTTTAATTGGCTGGATGTTCCTAGAAATTTGTGAAAATATTAAAAGTCTGCAGTGTAATATATGTGAAAGCAACCTCCAGTTGTGACACCTTAGCCAGTGGGTGACTACTTTTCAGATTGATCATAAAGGCAGTGCAGTTTTGAAGCCCTGCTTCAGTGCTGCTTCTGCAGATGTGTATGTCAGCAAATAGCTGGGGTATTTTAAGTCAGGAGGCTACCTGAGTCACAATGCCTACTAGAAGAATCATAGTACAGTCTTGAGTTTCCTAGGGACCTGGTTGTAGCACAAGACATTTTATGCTTTTATTTTCTATTTGAAGTCATGCCATAATGAGTTGATTCAGAACAAAAACATTGTGTAAAATATTGCTCAAATGACCTTTTTCCTGCAAATGAATTAGATTTAACTCCTACACTACATATTAGGTAGGAGAAAATATGACATTCATTCATTTATCAAAAAGCAGACATTTCTCCATTTCAAAAACTATGGTTATCAGTGGTGGCAGAATGTTAGCATTTATAAATTTGCTTCTACACTTTCCATAATTTACACCTTCCTCTATGTAACAATATGACATCTTGTTTCTCAAAATATAGTCTAAATCCATAGTCTCAGAAACCTGAGATAAATGCATGACACTGTTAAGAGTTCATAAATACATGTTACTTTTCAGAAACTTCATTATTAATACTAGTTGACTTTTATCATCTAAAAAACTCCCTTATTATATGATGTGTCATAATATTATAACTTGAAATTCCAGTGCCTGGATTTCTGTTTTTATTTGAAAGGACATCAAGGCCAATATGAGTTTGTGTTTTTCATTGAGTGTATGCCACGTAATACCTCCTTTATTATCTAATACATATGAAAGGGACAGTTTTGAGATACAAAAAATGAGCACTGCCTTTGTAAAGGCCAAATGATAGCATGGCGTGCTGTGCAAAGGAAATGTGGAGCAAAAAAGGAGTGAGAGAAGTGAGTCATCGTCAAGTGCCAAAGGTTTGTTAAGAAATTTTGGATAGTTGTGTATTGTAGTTCTGTGATTTACTTTCACTGTGTAATGTTAATTATTAGTTAATCATTATTGAATCATGTTAATTGATTTGAATTTCATATTTATATATTTACCTTGTAGTTTTTGGAAATAGCTTCTATATTGTTTATAGGGTTTTTAAATGTTTAAGGAGCATGATAAAAATCCATTGTCACATGATATATTTTTCCTTTAAAAATGGTCCATATATTGCCGAGGTTAAGGATGAGTGTTATAAATGTCATATTCCACACTGACCATCCTACATCCATTCTAATATTAATAATATCAATGTCCTAATGTCTCCGTTTTATGGCTTCTTACTTGTCCTTAGTTTAATTGACTCTTCAGAGGTATTTAACACTATTTTAACTTTGCTCCTTATTGAAACACCATTCTCTTCTGCCGGCTAAACTGCAGACATTTTTGTCTCTACTTCTAACACTCTGATCACTTGTTTTTGACCTCCATCTAGAGTCAGTATGCCCCTGCCTGCCCAATACATTCTGATGCTTCCAAAAGTTTCTGCCCAGTTTTTCATTTTTGTTATTTCTTGTACATGGCCTAGATAGAATTATCAGCCATTAAGACTTTAAATTACTAACTGTACAATAATGACAGAATTTAATTATGTAGCCAAATCTCTCCTCTAGGCTTCATACACATTCTACTCCAACCCTGGCCTAGGAATCTCCAACTGGAAGGCCCACACCCTTCTCAAATGCAACATGTATAAAACTAAACTCATCAGTTACATATGCACACTTGAAAATTCTGCTCAACTCCAGATCTACCTCCAGTGTCCCCTGCCTTTTGAATGGCAAGTAGCCACTCTTAAAACTTTCTCTCTTTCTATTTATGTATTGGAGATAGAAGTCTAGACTTTTATTGAAGAATTTGGACTTATGTGGCTACAAGCAGAAAGAAATATCACTCTTTCTTGTCACTTTGCATTTAAAACCCTCTCTTGTAACTTGTCTTAACACATGTGGATCCAATAGTGGGAAACTAGAGCTGCTTGCTCAATCACTTTCAAATCTACTGAGGATATCTTTTTTTGTTTTGTTAGTATTGTCCACTATCGTTTTCCAGATCGTACAAAAATGCTTATCATACAGCATCCTCTCAAGAGATACTGGATAAGTGAATGAATGAATGTTATCATGCCAGTCCTTCCCTTCTGCTTTGTGGGTTATGGTGGGGCAAGAGAGAAGAAAGGAGGAGACAAAAATTTGTCCTTGTCTGAAATCATCGAAATGCGTTATTTTTAAACACAGGGCATATATAATTTCAGCGTTTACTTTCATAGGGTATTTTTACAGCTCTGTCACTGATCCTCCACTTCAACTTTAGTATCTTTGATGCAAACATTGCCTTTCCTCTTCAGCTGCTTACATGTTACCATCTTCTTGCTTTTGGGGACACTTCTCTTCCTTCGGGATCAACTAATTCTCTTTCCAAGGTGTCGTCGTCTAGTGCGACGGGGGCCCTGGGTAAGGGTCTCAAACACTCCGGGACACAGGGGATGCAGAGCCAGAACAGCACATTAGCCTGCATAAAGTGACTTTATTGAAAATTTCTCTTATATCATTCAAAGAACAATGACTTATTTACATTATCATCCTTCACCCAGTCACCCAAGTCAAGCTTACACAATCTTGAGGCAGAAAAGATCAGCAGATATGATGTTCCTGCTAGTGTACACAATTCTTAGAGAACATAGCTTAGCATTTATAAATTTGAACAAAACAAGATAATCAATCTTTGGAAACTACTTGTTCCTTTTGAACTTAGACAAAGGCCTCTTCCTGTTTTGCACCTAGCAAGTGAACTAATAGAGCGTGAGACCATGGGGAGAGTGAGCCTGCTCTCTCTCTATAACTCTAGTCTG
>PVLD010015906.1:0-46880 GCA_004027595.1 Dinomys branickii
CATAGAAGGGAATTAGCTCTGGATGCTGTCCTACATAATGTTACCTTCACCTTTGTTACTCAGTTACACAGATGATGGCCCATTTGATCATTCAATTTTTCTCCTCCCTCATCTCCATTGCCCTACCACTCAATCAGTCATCTTCCCTGTGACAATAACTGTACTCCTGGGTTTATCTATATCCTTGGACTCTCGCCTTCGGAAGAGATATAGCTGCCTCAGACTATACTATAACATACATGGGTGTATACAAACTGCCATGGTTGGAGGTGGGAAAGCACATATGCTCACAGCGGACCACCTGGCTCCACCCTGTCGTCGTGCTATGGGTGGGGGCGCGTCCAGTCCATGAGGTGCCCTGAGCGGGGCCCTCAGCAGAGCAGCCACCAGGCCCACTGCAGAGCAGCAGAGGAGCAGCTGTGGGGCCCACAGCAGAGCAGCCACGGGGCCCACTGTGGAGCAGCCACATGGCCCACTGCAGATCATCTGCAGGGCCCACTGTGGAGCAGCCACGGGGCCCACAGTGGAGCAGCCGCGGGGCCCACTGCGGATCATCTGCAGGGCCCACTGCGGAGCAGCCGCAGGGCCCACTGCAGAGCAGCCATGGACAGTTTGTCATTTTCTAGGCTGTGTTTGATGCTATTGTTGTTGCTGACTGTACTACTTTAACCACAGTGACACAATTGTTCTAATCAGTTGTTCTTCCTGGTATACCAAGACTGAGGTTGCTTAAGGGCCATAAACAATACTATAGACCAGTGCAGAGAACCAGGAGCTAGACCAAACAGGCAGCAACTTCTCATTCTCAATAAATGAAAGAGGTAGGACCTTGCAAAATTCCCAAAACCCAAAATCCAGCTACACCTAGAAGACATCTCTGAAAAGTAGTCATTTCCTAAGGATTTTTAATACTAGCAATAAGGCTAGCTGCCATAAGCAATTTGCAAGCATCAACCCAGAATTAAACTAAAAAATAGAAAATGAGAAAACACAGAAGAAAGATACAACACCAGATTTCCAGCTCACCAAAGGCAAAACCAGGGGTCAATGAGTTGGAACAATTCAAAATCCACCCACCTGGACTCTCTGAAGTAGAAACAGTAGAATTAACAAGCAGATGAGTGAAGCTTTCCCAAAAAAAACCAAATCAGAAATAATCTCATGTCTGTAATCCCAGCACTTAGATGGCTGGGGCAGGAGGAACATTGCAAGTTTGAGGCCAACCTGGGCTATATAAGTGAGTTCAAGGCCAGTCTGAACTACATAGTGAGACCCTGTCTCAAAAAGACAAAAAAAATAATAATTTCTCAGATAAATTTAGAAATGATTACTGCAGTGCATTGATAACTGGTGGTCAACTTATAACCTCCAGCTGAACTGAGTAAGTGTGGTGCTGGATGTGGGAGGCCACCTGGAGATCATTGCCAGCAGCATAAGAGGCAGAACCGGAGAGGGAGAGGCTGGGCTGTTGAGAGCAGAGAGAAACACTGTTGGAGCTGGGAGAAGCTGTAAGGAGCTGTTGGTTCTGTTGGAGGAGCTTGTCATGCTGGCTTTCCTAATGAACTTGGCTGTTTTCATCCTCCAAGGAGCTTGGGACCTTGTTGGCACTGAGAATAGCTTTGGTTCACTTTGGGGGAGCTCTGGTCCTCACTCTGAGCATCACTTTCTGGCTCCAGAGGGGAAGATGGTGCACTGCTGGTCTCCGGGAGAAGTTTGCTGCATTGGCTTTCTTGTCAGGAACTCAGCCATCTTGATGATTGGAGGAGCTCAGGACCTCACAGTTGCTGAGGATAGCTGTGGTACTTTTGCGGGGATCTCTGGTTCTAACTTTGCACATTGCTTCCTGTCTCCAGTGCAGATCCTTCAGCCTGCTAGCACAAATCCTTCATCTTGCTGGCACAGACTTCCTAGATTCCACCACTGACCTTTGGGCCTTCCTAGTGCAGATATGTGAAACAGGCCTGCATGAGATATTCTTATGGGCTCTGGGCCTCCAGTTGGATTTGTGGGAGGCATTGTTATGAGCTCTAGGTCTTTAGCTGGATGCATGCAGGATATTTTCATGGGACCAGGCCCTTGGCTGGATTCCTTGGTCTTGGTGTGTGGACAGATTTGCTGCACTCTTTTGTATATCGTTCTTTGGGTGATTTTTATAAATAATCATATAATATATGTCTTAAAGCTGGGTATGGTAGTGCATGCCTATAATCCCAGCACTTGGGAAGCTGAGGCAGGAGGATTGTTGTGAGTTCAAGACCAGCCTGGGATACAAAGTGAGCTCAAGGCCAGCCTCAACTGCATAGCAAGACCTTATCTCAAAAAGACAAAACAATAGAAATAAAAATAAAATATGTGGGCTGGGGATATAGCTCAGTGGAATAAGCGCTTGCCTAGCAAGCACAGGGTCCTGAGTTCGATCCCCAGTACCGCAAAAAAAAAAAAAAAAAGTTTTTAAAAAATAAAATATGTGTCCTGTGTTATATTGTTCATCTTTCACAATATTCCCCAAACCAACAGAACAATTGTAATAAAAGACATGGTTAGTGATGCTAAAACAAATACAGATTTTTAAAATAAGAAGCTTAGGAAAATATTGTAAACAAGGAACACCCAATGTAGGAAAGAAACAGAATCCATGAAACAGATTTAAATGGATATTTAGGAGATGTAAAACTCCACTGAGAGTATAAGCAGTAGAGTGAGCCAAAGTGAGGACAGGATATCACATCTAGAAGACAGAATTGCAGTTAATAATCATTAAAAGAGGGCTGGGGATATAGCTCAGTGGAATAAGCGCTTGCCTAGCAAGCGCAGGGTCCTGAGTTCGATCCCCAGTACCGCAAAAAAAAAAAAAAATCATTAAAAGAAAGATTTCTTAAAAATAGCAAGGACCATGAAAAACTAGCAACAGCTGCTAGATGATGCAAAGAAGAATGACATAAGATTGATCAGAGTCAATGGAAAAGCAGGAGATACAGCAAACGACATTTAAAAAAACAAACGTTCCCAGAAAGAATGGCAGAAAACTTCCCAAGCATGGAAAAACAAGTTGACATACAGTACCTGAGGCATATAGAATTCCAGTTAGCCATGATCAAAATAATTCCAAACCAAACCATCCAATATTCAAGATTCCAGAAATTCAACACAAGAACAGAATATTAAAAGCTGTTAAAGAAAAGAAACAAATCACCTATAAAGGAAATCCCATCAGAATCACAGCAGACTTCTCAATACAAACATTTAAACCAAGGACAGCTTGGAACAAAGTATTTCAAGCACTAAAAGAAAACAACTTTCAGCCCAGACTGATGACCCTGCAAAACTTATCTTTCAAAATTTATGGAGAAGATAGATGCTTCCATGACACAGAACATTTCAAGAAATTCATGACCACAAAACCAGCACTCCAAAATGTTCTGGAAGACTATCTAGAAAGAGATAACAAGAATTAAATCTCCATGAACTCCAACAGAATGAACCCATCAGTCAAGGCAAGCAATTAAGGGGGCTGGGCAACAATAAAATAATATGACAAGCATAATTCAATACATAACAGGTATAACCATCAATGTAAATGGTATCAATTCTCCAATCAAAAGAAACAGATTGGCAGAATGGATCAAGAACCAAGAGTCAAAAATACACACAAGAAACACATTTAATTCAAAAAGAAATTCTTAGAGTGAAAGTCAAAGGATAGAAAAAATACTCCATGGCCAGGCATGGTAGTGCACACCTGTAGTCCTAGCACTTGAGAGGCTGAGGCAGGAGGATGGTTGTGAGCTCAAGACCAGCCTGGGCTACAAAGTGAGTACAAGGCCAGCCTGAACTACATAGTGAGACCCTGTCTCAAAAAGACAAAAAAAAAAAAAAAAATGCTCCACATGTCAGGAATGCTGGAAAAAGCAAAAGTAGCTTTTCTATTTGCAGAGAAAGTGGAAAGTGGATTTCTTTCTTCTTTCTTCTTTTTTTTTTTTTTGTACTAGGACTTGAACTCAGGACCTTGTGCTTGCCAGGCAGGTACTTGTGTGGCTGAGCTATATCCCCAGTGAGAAAGTGGATTTCAAGTCAACACTGATAATGACAGACAAAGAAGGTCACCATATCCTAGTAAGGGGAACAATCCAAGAAGAAGAGATACTAATCATAAATATATATGTACCAAATACCAGCATGCCAAAATATATAAAACAAATACCAATAAAAATAAAAAATCAAATCAGCACTAATGCATTTACAATTCTAATGAAGGACCTCACTAACCCACTGTCACAAAAAAATCAACAAAGAAATATCAGAAATGACCCCAACTTTTGAACAAATGGACTTAGTAAATGCCTACAGTGTTCCACCCCATAACATCAGAATATACATTCTTCTCAGCTGCATAAGGGACAGTCTTGAAAATATACCACATGCTACTTCATAGAACATGCTTATGTAAATGCAAATAAATTGAAATTATCCCATGCATATTGTCAGACCATAGTGCAATGAAAAAAAAATCAATGGCAAAAGGAAATACAAAAACTTCATAGAAACATAGAAATTAAATAAAACCCTCCTGAACAACCAATAGGTCACAGATAGACAATTTCTATAATTAAACAGTAATGCCAGAACATACTGGAACTCATGGGACACTATGAAAGCAGTCCTAAGAGGGAAATGTATAGCAGTGAATTCTCTTATCAGTAGTACAATGCAATCTGAAATAAACAACCTAATGTTGAACCTCAGATTTCTAGAAAAAGAAAAACAATTCAAGCCCAAAGCTCATACAAGGGAGAAAATTATAAAAACCAGAGCAGAAATTAATGCAATGAAGATTAAGAAAATAGTACAAAGAATCATAATCAAACAGTTGGTTCTTTGAAAGATTAAATAAAATTGATAAACTTTCAACCAATCTTATCAAAACAAAGAATGAGAAGGGTAAAATAACAACAGGTCCTGCAGAAATCCGGATCACCAATACCTACTCTGAGAACTTGTAAAGATGGAAAACACAGAAGAAATGAGCAGGTTCCTAGATATATATGAATTACCAACACTGAATCAAGAAGATATAGAAGCCAGGTGTGGTGGCACATGCCTGTAATCTCATCACTCGGGAGGTTAAGGCAGGAGGATTGTTGTGAGTTGTGTGACCAGCCTGGGCTACAAAGTGAGCTCAAGGCCAGCCTGAACTGCATAGTGAGACCCTGTCTCAAAAAGAAAAGAAAAAAAAGAAGAAGAAGATACAGAAATTCTAAATAAACCAATGTCAGTCGATGACATTGAAGATGTAATTAAAAATGTATGAAAAGGAAAATTCCAGATCTTGATGGATTTACTGCTTAATTCTTAATTTAGAGAGCAATACTCCCAGAGTCATTCCAGAAAGCATTACACTGATACAAAAAACAGACAAGGATCCAACCAAAAAAGAGAACTACAGGCCACTAACCCTAATGAATACACATACAAAACTTCTCAGCAAGATACTGGCAAACAGAATGCAGCAAATCATCAAGAAGATTACACACCATGACTAAGCAGGATTCATCCCAAGGATGAAGAGATGGTTCATTATTTGGAAATCAATGTTACAGCATATTAACAGAACCAAGGACAAAAAGCAGGATTTTGTCAATAGATGCAGAAAAAGCATTTGACAAAGCCCAATACCCATTCATGATAAAAGCCCTACAAAAAGTTGTGATAGTCTTTATTATTAACTAATAAAAGCCATCTACTACAAACCAATAGTAAACATCATACTAAATGGGAAAAAAAATGAAAACTTTTCACTAAAATCAGGTATCAGGGACCTGGCCCAGATCCTCAACTGTCTGAATGAGGGGCATGGTAAACTGATGAAATAAGAAACAGAGACAAATTTAATAATGCCTCATGGGGGGCTGGGAGGTCAATGCTTCAGAATAAGCAAGGACAAAGACTCTCTGAGCTAGCCACTATTTATTGGGTGTATACAATATCAAGAGATTATCAGAGGACTCAGGGTGGGCCAAGGACTCAGGCTGGAGGTGACCTTAGGCCAAGAAGGTCTTATGTGGATGAGGATCACTTCAGATGACTTAGAGTGTAGCAGTGACCTTATGCTGATGAGGATGTTTATGCTGATGAGGATGTTTATGCTGATGAGGTTGTGGTGGGTGAGGTGGCTAGTTATGGAATTTCTCCTTTCCTCAAGGTGAAACTATTTTTACTACTACTGGGTTCTCAAGGAACCAGGATGTCCTCAGCTGATATAATCTTGCCCTGGCTTCATGGCATCATGGGACCGTCGAGGTCTCAACTGTGACCTGAGGCCCATGGAATTATGTTCCCACATACCAGCCTGCATGGCAAGGCACTAGGCTTTGGACAGACCTTATTCACAATTTAATTATGAAATCATTTCCCCCAACAATTATATACAATAGTCCTTGGCAAAAGGAACCAGACAAGGATGTCCATGGTCACCACACTTACTCAACATAGTTCTGGAAATATTAGCCAGAGCAATGAGATGAGAGAGAGAAATAAAAGGAATGAATAAGGATAGGACAGGAAGAAGTTAAAGTATCATTATTTGCAGATGACCTGATATTCTACATAAAAGACCCCCAACACTCCACCAGAAGACTACTAATTTTTTTTTTTTTTTTTGCGGTACTGGGGATCGAACTCAGGACCCTGCGCTTGCTAGGCAAGCGCTTATTCCACTGAGTTATATCCCCAGCCCCTAGACTACTAAATTTAATAAGCAAATTCAGTAGTATAACTGGATGCAAACTCAACACTCAAAAATCTATAGCACTCCTGTACATAAATAAATAGCATTCTTATACATAAAACTCACTGAGAGAAAATTAGGGAAATGATATCTTTCATAATAGCATCCAGGGGCTGGGGAGATAGCTCAGTGGAATAAGTGCCTGCCTGGCAAGCACAGGGTCCTGAGATCTATCCCCAGTACCACAAAAAAAAAAAAAAAAAAAAAAAAAAAAAAAAAAAAAAAAAAAAAAAAAAAAAAAAAAAAAAAAAAAAAAAAAAAAAAAAAAAAAAAAAAAAAAAAAAAAAAAAAAAAAAAAAAAAAAAAAAATCCAAAAATCTGAAATACCCAGAAATCAATCTAAGGAAGCGAGTAAAAGTTCTTTATACTGAAAACCATAATGCTCTGCAAAAGGAGATCAAAGATGATATCAGAAAATGGAAGGATATCCCTTGTTCTTGGGTAGAAATAAGCATTATAGTGAAAATGGCCTTTCTTCCAAAATTGTTATATGGATTTAATGCAATCCCAATCAAAGTACCAATAGCATATCTCACAGAATTGAGAGAAAATCCTAAAATTTATTTGGAACCAGAAGAGACCTAGAACAGCAAAAGCGATTTGGGCAACAAAGGTAATGCAAGGGGCATCACAATCACTGACTTAAAATTATGCCACAAAACTATGGTGATAAAAACAGTACTGCAAAAAAAAAAAAACCTGAGAATTAATGGAACAGAATAGAAGATCCAGAAATAACTCCAAACACATTCAAATACCTTATCTTTGAAAAAGGGGCCAAACACCTTCACTGGAAGAAAGATATCCCTTTTAATAGATGGTACTAGAAAAACTGGCTCTCCACATGCTGAAGATTAAAACTAGATCCATATCTTGCACCATGAACTAAACTAAAATCAAAATGGGTCAAAGATCTAAATATTAAAACTAAGATCTAAATAATAAAAAATAAGCATTAAATGTGCTGGAAGATAAACAGGAAGACACTGATGTAGGCAATGATTTTATGAACAAAACCCTAATGACACAGGAACTATCACAAAATATCAACAACTGGGATCTCATCTTATTAAAAAGCTTTTGCTCAGCAAAAGAAACCAGCAACAAAGAAGAGATAAGCCACTATGTGGCAAAAAAGTTTTGCCAACTGTTCCTTCTACAAAGGACTAATATCTGGAATATATAAAGAATTCAAAAAATCAGATCCCCCAAATTTAAAGATCCAGCTCAAAAATTGGCACCTGAAATGAATAGACACTTCTCAGATGAAGAAGTAGTAATGGCAAATAAATACTTGAAAAATGTTCAACATCGCAAAATTTGAGAAGAGCAAATTAAAATAATGCTGAGGATCCCATCTCACTCCAGAAAAAATAGCTGCTACCAATAAATCAACTAATAATGAATGTTGGAGGGGCTGTTGGGGAAGAACCTTTTTCCACTCTTGATGAGAGTGTAGACTAGTGTAACCACTGTGGAAATCAGTGTGGAGATTCCAAGAAACTAAAACGAGGGACTTCATTCAACCCAGTTATTCCCTTTCTTGGTACCTTTCTGAAAGAATAAAAAACATACCATACCACCATGAAATATGCACACTCATGTTTATAGTGGCACCATTTATTATAGCTAAATCTTGGAAACAACCCAAATGCCCATCAATTGATGAATGGCTGAAAATTTTTATCTTTATACAATGGAGTAGTACTTTGCCATAAAGAAAGATAAGATTAAGATATTTCTAGCTAAATGGATGCACCTTGAGACCATACTCTTAAGTGAAATTAATCCAACACACATGTTTAAATACTGCATTGTTTCTCTGGTGTGAGGAACTGAAAGTGTAAATAAGGACCAAAATGTATAATAGATATTGGGAAATGAGAAGACAACTTTCAGATGAAAGGGGAACAAGCTAGAGTGGAGGGGGAAAGGAGAGAAAGGACAAGAATAAAAAAGAATAGAAAAAATGGGAAGAAAGCTTCTGTAAATAAGGAAGGAAAGAGGGGTTGAGGTGGGGGGAGAATGGGAAAAAAGAAAAAGTAAGATTTAACATGTACAGGTACAGTTTCCTTACGATGAATGCTATCATTATGCACATCTAACATGTACTAATAAATTCTTTGTCTTTTTAAAGAGAAAAAAAACACAGAATTTCAAAATAAGATGATAAGAATTTAACAATGGTTGTTATGATAGAAACCAAGAGCCGCATGGAACCAGACCAGACCTTCTGACACAAGAGAAGTCTTTACTGGGGGGAGTGGCGCAGGGGGGGTAGCAGGCTGCCTAGGGGACCAAGGCAGCAGCAGGCTGAGCTAAGCGTGGGCTTTTAAACTCTTTCTCGGGGTGGGGCAGGCCAGCGTAGTCTGAGAGTGAGGGGGAGTGGGAGTGGGGCTGGTGACCGTGGGTCAGAACAGTCTGAGCAGGGTGGGTTGTTCGTGGGCCAGAACATCCCAAGTGAGGTGAGCTGTTCGTCAGAGTCCTGCCAAAGCAGATGAGGGCGGGTTTGGCTTTTATGGCCGAGGGCAACTGGAGTGGAACAGGTAAGGGAAGGAGAGAAATACTGAGAGGTAAAGTTTTCCCACAAGGGGGGCTTGCTGCTTCGTGACTTATCAATTATATTGCATATTGTTGCTTCTTTCCCTTTCACAATATCTATTGTACCTTTTGGATCTTATTTACTCTTTCAGTTTCTTACACTAGGAAGACAATACAATGTTTACACATGCAGGTCTGATATATTTCACTTATGAGTATGGTCTTTACTTGCATCCATTTACCTGTAAATGCCTGAAGTTTATCTTTTTATAGCTGCATAGTACTCCACTATATAAAAATACCACAGCTTTTTTAACCATTCCTCAGTTTATGGGCATTTGGGTTGTTTCCAAGATTTAGCTATTACAAATTGTGCTGCTACAAACATGGGTGCACATATATCACTCTGGTATGATGTTTTTAATTCTTCTAGAAAAATACCCAGGAGGAGAATAGCTGGGTTGAATGGGACCTAAAATCCTAGTTTTATGAGGAATCTCCACACTGATTTCCATAGTGGATGTACCAGTCTACACTCTCACTAACAGTGGCAGTGTTCCTTTTTTCCCCACAGCCCTGCTAGCATTTGTTATTGGTTGATTTTTTTTTTTTTTTTTTTTGCCTTTTTGAGACAGGGTCTCACTATGCAGTTCAGGCTGGCCTTCAGCTCACTTTGCAGCCCCAGCTGGCCTCGAACTTGCAAAGATCCTCTTGCCTCAGCCTCCTGCGTGCAGGAATTATAGGTGTGCACCAACATACCTGGCCCTATTGGTTGATTTTGGGTGGGGGCTTGTTTTGTTTTGTTTTATTTTTGTCTTTTTGAGGCAGGGTCTCGCTATGCAGTTCAGGCTGGCCTTGAATTCACTTTGTAGCACAGACTGGTCTCGAACTTGCAACAATCCTCGTGTCTCAGCCTCTCAAGTGCTGGGATTACAGGCATGCACCACCACACCCGACTGGTTGATTTTTTTAATGATAGCCATTCTTTCTGGGGTGAGATGGAACCTCCATGTTGTTTTAATTTGCATTTCTTGAACGACCAATGATGTTGAACATTTTTTCATCTATTTATTTGCTATTCGTATTTCTTCAACTAAGAAGCGTGTATTTATCTTGGATGCTTATTTTTGGACTGGGTCTTTGAATTTGGGGGACCTGATCTTTTTTAATTCTTTATATGTTCTAGATAGAAGTCCTTTGTCTGAAGGACAATTGGCTAAAATTGTTTCCCAATGCAGGCTGGCCTTGAAGTCACAGTGATCCTCCTGCTTCCTGATTGCTGGAAAATAAAGAAAGAAAGAAAGAAAGGAAGAAAGAAAGGAAGGAAGGAAGGAAGGAAGGAAGGAAGGAAGGAAGGAAGGAAGGAAGGAAGGAAGGAAGCGAAGAGGCTGCTTGCAGCCATTCCTCCCCTTTCCTTGTTGTTTTTGCTGCGCCCTGCTGCCATGACCATTTGCCCTCTGCCATGTGCCACTCTGTCTCTGAACCAGCCAAGTACGGACTGAAACCTTCACAAACTGTAAGCTAAATAAACCTTTCCTTCCTTCGTTTTGGGTGTTGAGTATTTTGTCTCAGCAACAAGAAAAAAGTAACCAAGACATGGTTTTGTTTGTTTGTTTGTTTGTTTGTTTGTTTTTGGTCTTTTTGAGACAGGGCCTTGCTAGCACTTGGTCTGAAGCTATTTCTAACACGCCATCTTTCACCTTTAAATTATTTTCCAAAATATGCTATCACTTACATGTCAGAATAGCATCAGCTTACTACAAGTATAGCAGTGGTGATGGTGATTTTTTTTTAGTAAGGATTTGGTTTAATCTACTCTATCTGGATCATGGTATTCTTTAGACCTAGTACCTCAGGTATAGAGTTTCTATGCAGGAAACTGAAGGGGACTAAACAGAAAAGCTTGACTACATTTAAAAGCACCCTGAGAATTTGTCTTGTACCCAGCCCTCCCTGTCACTGTCAGTTTCCAGTTGCTTTCTCAGGAACACTTGTCTGACACATTTTTTTTTTTGGTAACCTTCTGTCCCCTACTTCCCACTTCCATCCCCAACCAAAATGATTCTTAGAGCTCACAAGCTTCTATAAGACACATGCCCAACCTAATTCTACCCAGGAAACAGCTGTCAGCACATTTCCCTGGGGATTTGTATTTTCCTTTAATTTAAGTAGGTCATTGCACTAAAGGAAGTGTAAAGACCGAATGAATGAAAATAAGCTGCTGGATTTGGCTTGTGCTTGTGTGCGATCTGTGGAAAACACAGAGAGCTGGGTAAGCGGCAGGGCGGTAGGCTGGCCGGGGAACTCCTGGTGTGCCTTCTGACGACTCAGACCTTACAGCATTACTGGTCAGACAGAGGGAACATTTGAGAGACCTTAATCCTAAAGAGGTGAAATCACTGTCTTGCCTGCATGTATATGTAATTCTCATTGAGAGAAGAGCTCAGCAGAGGACAAGAGATAAGCTGTATGAAAGAATGCCATTTTGCATATGGAGATGGGATATTTTGGGCTGAAAAGGTGAAGATGGGCAACATGAAATGCGGAGGTCTTACTAGCATAATTGACCTTCTTTCAACAAAAATAGAATTATCTATTTCTCACTTCAACCAAGCTGCACTAGCTCCCTTTAAAGAGTCTACTCAGGTAAACAGAAACCTACTCTCCACAAAATACACATCCCCAGGCGGGTGTGGGTCTTAGGTAAGACAGCCCATACTAAATGAGGGTGAAATAACAAGAGTAACCTCTTTAGGAAAGAGGGAGGGAGGGAGGGAAGGAGGGCTAGGGACCTAGCTCAGTGGTACAGTGCTTGTCTAACAGGCACGCTCAGCACCCAAATAAAAGAATGAGTGAAGAGTGGGCAAGAGGAAATACACTGTGGGGAGTGAACACTGCTGGCAGATAGCAGCCCAACTGGATCCTTTTTTTTTTTTTTTTTTTTTTTTGTCTTTTTTGAAACAGGGTCTCAGGCTGGGGATATAGCTCAGTGGCATATGTGCCTGCCTGGCAAGCATGAGGTTCTGAGTTTGATCCCCAGTACCAAAAAAAGAGAAAGAAACAGGGTCTTGCTACACAGTTCAGGCTGGCCTTGAGCTCACTTTGTAGCCCAGGCTGGTCTTGAACTTGCAACGATCCTTCTGCCTCAGCCTTCTGAGTGCTGGGATTACAGGTGTGCGCCCCAACCCCCGGCAGTATTCTCATATGTAATAGCACAGTTTGTCCTCACCTTCTCTGGAAACCACCTAGAAACTTACTTCCTACGAAGTGTGGCAAAGTCTATTCTGCTACTACTACCAACACATACCCCACCCCATCACCAAGTGTGGTATATGTCATCCCTTGGGCATTGCTATTAAACCTACCAGGCTGTAGGTACTGATATCTTATCTTTCAGGAGATAAAAACATTCTGAAACATCATGAAATTCACAGCCTTTACCATAGTGGCCCTTACTCTGTTTTACTTTTGGTTATGCTGGGGATTTAACTCAAGACCTTACATATGGCAGGTATGTGCTCTATCATTGTGTTTTAACCCTAATCATGTCCTTGAAACTTTCACCCTTCAGATACAATAACACAGACTGGATATCTGCTGATACTCAGTGTGAGGTTGCTCCCTAATCCCACTCTGCTCTGTTGGGATGCATGCACTTCTGTGGAAAAGAAGTTTACTCCCTCATTTATTAGTATTTGTGGAGCATCCAGGAAGCAAAACAGTGTGTGAAAGCACAGAAGGCTGAGAAAAGTGGTGGCTTGGACCTTGTGTTCTAGAAGCACTGACCCACAGGAATAACAACGTGAGCCATTCATGTAATTTTAAATTTATAGTGGCCATGTTTTTAAAATGTAAAAAGATGCTGGGCACAGTGGCACACATCAGTAATCTCAGCACTCGAAAAGTGACACAGGAGGATCACCATGAGTTCAAGGCCAGCATGGGCTACATAGTGACTTCAAAGCCAGCCTGAACTATATAATAAGACCCTGGATCTCAATTAGTTAATTAATTAAAAATAAAAAGGAGGTCAAAGAGGTTATCAGAAAATGAAAAGTTATTCCTTGCTCCTGGATAGGCAGAACAAATCTAGTCAAAATGGTGATACTTCCAAAACTATCATACAGATTTAATGCCATCCAAATAAAATTGCATTCCTCATAGAACTGGGGAAAGCAATCCCGAAATTCATATGGAACCAGGAGAGACCTAGAATAGCAAAAGCAATTCTGGGCAACAGAACAAGGCAGGGAGCATCACAATCCTGGACTTCAAGTTATACTACAAAGCTACAATAATTAAAACAACATGGTATTGGCAAAAAAACAAAACAAAATACAAACTTCTGGATCAAAGTAACAGACTAGAGGATGTAGAAACAACTTTGGGCATACTCAGCTACCTTATCTTTGACAAAAGGGCCAAACACTCTCACTGGAGGAAAGATGGCCTCTTTCACACATGGTCCTGGCAAAATTGGTTCTCCACATGCCAAAAATTGAGCCTCTTACTATGCATGAAAACTAAAGTGAAAATTGATCAAAGATCTAGATATTAAAATATAAACACTCTGCTGGAAGATAAAATAGGTAAAATGCTTGAAGACCACAGGTATCAGCAAAGACTTTCTGAATAGACCCTCAGTTGTGCAAGAAATAATACCAAGAATCAATAAATAGGATCAAATTAAAAAGTTTCTGGACAACAAAGAAACCACCAACGGAGTGAAAAGACAAGCTACAAAATGGGAAAAAATTTTTGCCAGCTACTCTTCAGACAAAGGACTAGAATATATCTAGAATATATGTTAAACTCAAAAGAAGTATAACCCCCAAGTTTAAAGACACAAGCAAACCTGGGGCCAGGCATGGTGGTACATGCCACCTCTGTAATCCCAGTATTGGGAGGCTGTGGCAGGAGGATCACCAAAAGTTAGAGGCCAGCTTGGGCTATCTAGTGAGCTCAAGACCAGCCTGAACTACAAAGCAAATCCCTGTCTCAAAAAAAGGAGGAGGAGGGCGAGGAGGAGAAGTATCTGGGCATGGTGGCATATGTATGTAATCTCAGGACTTAAGAGACTGAGGCAAGAGGATTGCTGTGAGTTTGAGGACAGCCTGAGCTACAAAGGGAATTCAAAGCCAGCATTAACTAACTACATAGCAAAATCCTGCCTCAAAAAGACAAAAACAAAAACAAAAATTTGGGCATTTGAAATGAATGCACACTTGTCAGAAGAAGCAGTACAAATGGCAAATAAATACATGAAAAAAAAGGTTCAAAACTGCTGAAATTTGAGAAATGCAAGTTAACACTGATATTCTACCTCACTCCAGAAAGAATGGCTATCTTCAAGAAATCAACCAATAGCAAATGCTGGAAAGGCTGCAGAGATAAAGGAACCCTTCTGCATTGTTGCTGGGAGTGTAAACTGATACAACCACTATGGACATCAGTATGGAGATTCCTCAGAAACTAAAATTAGAAATTCCACTTGGCCAGGCATGGTGTCACATGCCTGTAATCCTAGCACTCGGGAGGCTGAGGCAGGAGGATCATTGCAAGTTCGAGACCAACCTGGGCTACAAAGTGAACTCAAGACCAGCCTGAACTGCATAGCAAGACCCTGTCTCAAAAAGACAGACAGACAGACAGAAAGAAAGAAAGAAAGAAAGAAAGAAAGAAAGAGGGAGGGAGGGAGGGAGGGAGGGAGGGAAGGAAGAAGTTCCATTTGACCTAGCTATTCCTTTTCTTGGTAGCATCCCAAAAGAGTTAAAGACATGCCACGGTGATGTATGTCTATCCATGTTTATAGCAGCAAAATTCATAATAGCTAAATCTTGGAAACACTGTATGTCCATCAACAGATAAATGGATGAAGACAATGTGATATTTATGTATAATGGGGTACTACTCTGTCACAAAGACAGGTAAACTTGGGTTATATGTAGGTATGCACCTGGAGAGCATAATGTTACATGAAGTAAATCAAACCCACAAGTTTAAATATTCCATGGTTTCTCTGACATGAGAAGCTCAATATAAAATAAGAGAGACTGGAGGAAAAAAGAGAAAAAAGTTATCATAACCCAGCATGGGCAATATATCTAAAAGTGTACCTTGATCTTGTACAATTATGTGTTTCATGTTTTTTGACCTATCAGCCTTTCTGTCAAGCTATATGCATATTAATTAAGTTTATAAGGACTAACAAATAAATGAATCCGATGCTGGCAAAAAAAAAAAAAGGGGAGGCAAAGGGGAGATAAAAGAATTAAGATGTGTTATGTACATGTGCTAGTTTCCCACAATAAACATAATCATTATGTACTGCAAACATACAACAATTTTTAAATAATAAATTTTCCCATATAGCCCAACAAAATATTATTAATAAGACATTTTACATTTTTTTTGTACTACGTCTTTGGTTTGTTTGTTCGTTTGGCCTTTTTGAGACAGGGTCTCATTATGTAGTTCAAGCTGGCCTTGAGCTCACTTTGTAACCCAGGCTGTTATCGAACTCACAAAACGATCCTCCTGCCTCAGCCTCGGGAGTGCTGTACCACCACACCCCGCCTTTGTACTAGGTCTTTAAAACTACAGCCCATCTCTATTCAGACACCGCTATAGTTTGGATCTGGAATGACCCACCAAGGGTTATGTACTAAAGCACTGGTCCTCCGCCTGTGGCACTATCGAAAGGTGATAGAACCTTTAGGCAGGGGAGTTAGTGGAAGGAAGTTAGGTCCCTGGGGTCATGCCTTTGAAAAGGAGATTGGGACCCTTAGCCCCTCCGTCTGTTTCCAGCAGCCATGAAGTGAACAGTTTCTTCTGCCACACAATCCTGCCATGATGTATTGCAGTTCCACAGGCTCAGAAGGCGGGGGGGGGGGGGGGGGGGCGCTACCAATTATGGCCTCCAACCTTTGAAACTACACAAAAATACCCCCCTTTTTAAAAGTTGATTGTCTCAGGTATCTCATTCCAGCAATGGGAAACTGACTAAAACAAATACTAATGTTCATCAGAAATAATCCATACTTAGAATCCACACATTTTACAGTTAAGTAAATGTGCATGCCCAGGCAATTACAAACGTGGGTACAAGTTTTCTAATAACTTTATGCTTAGTTATCAAATATGAATTAAGTAAAATTAAGCAAAATTTAAAACTTAGTTATTAAATATGAATTAAGTAATATTAAGCAAAATTTAAAACTCGCTTCTTTGAATATGCTAGGCCCAACTAAAGTGTTAGGTGGCTACAATTAACTAGTGTCAGCCATATAGTATAATGAAACTTTAGAAGGAAAAGTAACTCAAATGAACTCAAACAACTATAAAGTTATAATTGTGATAGGTGATAAGGAGTCTAAATACGTTGTATGATATTTTACTATGAGGGGAAGGGAAGACTTTTTTAAGGAAGTGGTATTTAAGCATTCTGAAGGCTAATAAGGGAAGAAAATACATCTGAGAAGAAGGATTTTTCTGGGAAAAGATGCAGCATTTACAAAGACCCTGAGGCAGAAGAGAACAGGATGAAGTCTGTATTAGTCAGCATCCTGTGGGGAAACAGATGGCCCTTCCTGCCTGGGCAATTTCAGAAATGCTTAATAAAAAGACTGTATAACAAAATGAGGCAAAGCTATGAGGAAATTAGTATAGAATATGTAGTACTTTAGCTTAGAAATAAATATCAGGATGTCACTAATGGCCACTTCTACCCCAGCTTAAAGGGGCAAAGGAAGAATGCAGTTTTTAGAAGCTGGAATGTATATCAAATATTTTTTTATTTTGAGACCAGATCTCACTAAATTGTTCAGGCAGGCCTTGAACTTATGCTCTATGGGGTTAATAATATCCCTTAGTTATTGTGGGCTGATCAGGTCTGCAATCTCCTGAATGAGTGAACAGTGAAGGGTAAATAAAAAGAGGCAAATGGAATGATTTCAGGGTTCCAGGAGGGTCAAAGCCATCTCACATAATTCATAATTTTCTCAGATAAGACCACAACCTTCTCTGGGTTGCTTATGTTTATTTGGTTATCAGAAGAAGGGAGGGGAGTACTCAAGAAGGGTGGAACCACCGAAGGACTTTTCTAAGTAAGGTATGAAGTTAATCCAGTGAAGAATGAGATGCCTGAGGCTATAGTCTTCCTCTAGTTGAGATGTGATCCAGGTGTCCTTGGCTGTGATCTTGTCTTGTCCTTTGAAGCTTTCTGGCTTCAGCCACCACTACAGGTTCTAGTAGGGATTAGTGACTCACAGAGGTTCACTTACTATGAGCCTGCCATTTCCAGATAAGGAGCCTAAGGCTTGGACAGATTCACAAGTGAATATGAAAAGCCAATTGATTAATTTAAGTCCTGCTCAGGTCTGCTTCGTAGTGCTCTCCGTCAGCGCTCCTCCTGCCTCAGCCCCCTGAGAATCAGGGTTTATAGGCATGTGCCACTATACTCAGCTTGATCTTACAGTTCTGAAGTCCTAAAATGGAGGTATTAGCGGGCATACATTCCTTCCAGAAGCTCTGCAAGGATCCATTTCCCTTCCTTTTCTTGCCATTAGAAGGTTCTGCATTCCTTGGATCACAGATTCTTCCTCACATCATCACATTTCCTCCTCTTCCTTTGACCCTTTTTCTTGCCACTTACAAGGACCTTGGTGATTGCATTTGGCCTGGCGGACTAATCTAGGCTCATCCAGGAATCCCATCTCAAAGTCCCTAACTGAATCTGCAAATTCCCTTTCACTACATAAGGTAACATATTCCAAAGTTTTGGTGACTACGATTTGGACATATGTAGAGTTGAACATTATTCTGTCAAAGTGTGTTAAGAAAGTGGACAAAGGCTACTAGGGAGATTGCAAAGGTCAAAGAGGGAATAGGAGAGTTATGACGATGGTGGGGTGGTGAGTATGGAGTGCGGCGATGCTGTGTAGGCCACAGGACGTACTTTTTGGCTGTGTCTTACACCCGATGAAAAGTCATGGGATTTATAGTTTCGAAAAACTGTATTTTAACTCCAAAGTGAAAACTGGACTGAAAAAAATTACAAAGACACTTAAAATGAGTTGAAAAATTGGACAGATAGATGATTGAAGAAAATGGCTTGGACTAAGGACATGGCTATAAATGTAAAAAAAATGGGAGAATTTGAGAAATATTGAAGTTGGTAGATCTTGGCAATCACTGATGAAGGGGTGAAGACGAGGCTCACGTTTTTTGTCTTGCTGAACTGGATCACTAGAACTACAGTCCACTGCAATAAGAAACAGTGTACTCAGGACAGGTTTGTTTGAGGCACAAGAGATGTGGTTTTACACACAGTGAGTTTGAAGCTATTTTAAGAGAAACAAGGAGAAAAATGAATGGGCCATGGACAAGGAGGTAGAAAGTATAAGGACTGCCTCTGGTTTGGAAAGAAAGTCTCAAATCTTGGTTTTTAGTCATTAAAGCCTTGGTTATGAATGAAGTGCTTAAAAGGGAGCACAGGAAGAAGAGTACTCGGCACATCACCTTGAGAGGCTGAAAGAGTTCATGACCAGAGAAAGCAGATAATAGCCCAAAGCAAGAGGGGGGAGTCTGAAGCATCATAAGAACCAAGAAAATACATGAAAAGAGGGTGTGGTCATAATGGCTGATTGTTTCTGAGAGTTTGGTAGGTGGATGTCTGGAAAAGCAATATTAATTCACCCACACTATCAATTTTTGAGATTCTAGTGATGCCTACCCTGACTCCCCACCAATTTTGAGTAAATAGTCACGATGCCTGGTCCAGGAAGAGGCACATAGCTTCTGAGGGCCAATAAAATGCACTGACTGCAACTTCTAGGAAAGAGAACACCATTCTTGCTGTCTTCAAACTTGAAGAGACAGATCCTAGGATTATTGTTATGCTCTTGCTACCATGTGAAGTTAGGACTAAAAGCAAAAGAGAGAGACAATGAGAAATCAGTTTCTGTGGTGCTGGGACTGAATGAAAGTCTTTGAAACTGAGCTATATCCCCATCCTTTTTATTTGTATTTTATATTTTTGAGACAGGGTCTCACTAAGTTGCTGCAGCTTGGCTGAACTTGCCATCATCCTGCCTCAACTTCCCAGGCTGCAGGGATTACAGACATGCACCACTATGCCTAACACCAAATATTTATTACAAGATCTTCTGAGTTCTAACTCTGCCTGAAGCTTGATTTAGCCCTAAACTTTCAATTTAAATGAACCAATGAATTCCCTTTCTGCATAAGCCAAGTATTTTGTCACTTGAAATAGAAAGAATAATTCTTGGGAAGAATAAGTAAAATGTAAGCTATCTAAGATCTTCCTTTTTGCCGCCAAATCCATTTATTTAAAAACCCAACTAATAGAGAGAGGTCTGCATTTCAGATATTCTCCTCTAACACTATCTGGAGGATGAGTTTAAGATGAGACTGGAAGAAGGCCAAGTAGAGGCTATAGCAAAGCCCAGGTGAGAGTTACTGATGAACTGTACTCAGGGAGGGACAGCAGGAATGAGCAGAAAATATAAACTCAAGGGATATTTAGGATCAAACTTGGTAAGTCTCACTTGGTTAGTATCACTGTGTCAGGGTGGAGAGAAAGGAAGATTCTAGAATGATCCCCAGGTTTTTGACTTGGCAAATGCTATGAACTGAACTGTATACTCCCCGACCCACCTAATTTTCATATACTGAAGCTTTAACCCCTAGTATGATGATGTCTGGAGTTGAGGTTTTGGGAAGTTAATTAGGTTTAGAAGAGATCGTAAAGGTGAAGTCCTCATGATGGAATTAATTCCTCCAAGAAACACCAGTTGGCCCTCTCCTTGTGCCTCCATCTCCCACTTTGCAAGAAAACATAGAAGATGTTATCATTTAAGCCAGGAACAGGGCTTTCACCAGGAGATGAACTTACCCAACACTTTGGCCTTAGACTTTTCAGATTTTAAACCATAAGAAATAAATTTTTAGACTTAGGCTGTAGCTCAGTGGTAGGCCATTTGCCATAGCATGTACAAGTCCCTGGTTTCAATTCCCAGAGAGAGAGAGAGGGAGAAGGAGCAGGAGAAGGAGAGGGAGAAGGAGAAGAGGAAGAGGAAGACGGAGAAGAAGGAGGAGAGGGAGGAGGGGGAAGAGAGGAGGAGAGAAGAGAGGAGAGGCAGAGTCAGACAGAGAGTGAAAGAAAGAAAGAAAGAAAGAAAGAAAGAAAGAAAGAAAGAAAGAAAGAAAGAAAAGAAAGAAGGAAGGAAGGAAGGAAAGAAAGAAAGAAAGAAAGAAAGAAAGAAAGAAAGAAAGAAAGAAAGAAAGAAAGAAAGAAAGAAAGAAAGAAAAGTGTCTTGGTTACTTTTCTCTCATTGCTGAGACAAAATACCCAACACCCAAAATGAAGGAAGGAAAGGTTTATTTAGCTTACAGTTCATGGAGGTTTCAGTCCACACTTGGCTGGTTCTGAAGCAGAGTGGCACATGGCAGAGGGCAAACTGTTCATGGCAGCAGAGCACAGCAAAAACAACCAGAGCAAAAGGGACAAATGGCTGCAAGCAACCTCCTTTCTTCCCTTACATTGTAAAGAGCCTGCCCCCACCCAGGGGGTGTGTAGTTCTCACACAGTCTCCATGCCTTCCTTTTCCACAGGCTCAGGATGTATACAAAGTAAGCACCTTGGCTTCCTGCTGAATCACTCAGCTAAACCTCTAGACTCCCCAAGTTGACACAATGTATCAATCATAACAGGAAGGAAGGAAGGAAGGAAGGAAGATTCCTGTCATTTAAGCTACCACTCCAGGGTATTTTGTAACGGTAGCTTAATCTTCCAAGTGGAGACCCAGGTGGGAAGTAGTACTATTGATCAGGATACAGGAGACTGTCCCCTGGAAAAGGTGATGATCTAATAATGTTTAACATCTTCTGGAAACCTATATCAAATTATCTTAAGTGATTTTATAATTTCATAGAACCAAATGATGGAAACGCAGGTAGAGAGACTTTAACTCAAAATTCTAAAACACCAGAGCTTGCTCTCTGTCCTGCCTTCTGTCTGTCTGTCTCCCCCTTCCCTACATCACTCTACCTCTCCATTTGGTTTCTGCTGGATATTTGAAACTACTATAATAAAAGCTGGTTTCTCTTCATAGTTATATTCACCTTCCCTAAAAGCAAATACTACTCAGACACATTCAACAGCTACAGTGATCAACAAAGGCTAAAAAATCAGACTTCAGTCCTATAGTGTCTTCAGTATTGCAGCATGCGATACTATTTGCCTGTTGTCTAGGCTTCAGTATGCTTAACCAGTTTTAGCAGATACTAACTTTTTTGCTAGCACTGGGAATTGCTTTCACCCTGAGCTACATCCTTAGCCCCTTTACTCTTGCTAAATTGCCTAGGCAGTGCTCAAACTTAAGATCTTGCCTCAGCCTCCTGAATAGCTGAGCTTGCAGACATGGCCATGACACCCAGCTAGTTTGGTGAGATGCTAACTATATTTAATTTCATTTTATTTGTTCATGCTGTCAGTCACGGTTTTTGATGGCCAAGGTATGCACGTTAGAAGCATCAAGGGTTATAAAAAAGCAGCCACTTTTCCTTAGGTAAATAGTCACAAGAACAATGCATAGGTCTGCTTTCCTGTCATTGGGATAAAATAATTGACACCCACAACCATTAAGAGAGAAGAGGTTTATTACAGCTCACAGGTGGCGAGGTCCCAGCCCACGACGGGCTGGCTGTAGGCAGGAGCGCCTTGGTGGGAAGGTACGGCAGAGCAAAACTACGGGCCCTACCTCATAACAGAAAATTCAGCTGTGACTATCAGTGCACTAACCCGCTCATGAGTATAGCGCTCCCGTGACCAATCACCTCTCCAGGATCTCCTAATCCAGCCAGGCTGACAACGGAGACGAACTGTCAAACAGAAATTACTGGACAAACCTGGAGATCTTTCCTTCTCATGCTCTGGAACCCAGCCTCTCTGAGCCTCTTTCCTGATCCTATCGGATCCCACACAGATCTGCCAGTGGTCACCACCACTCTCTCAGCCACCTTGCAGTCACTTCTGCTTTACTCCTTGCTTCATAAAGCTCCGTTTTCAATTTTCTTTTATTAGTAAATGTTTGTAGTACATAAAGATTACACTCATCACGGGGAACTGGTACAGGCAGGCACTACGTTTTCATTCTTTTCATTTTCCCTCCCCCTCTCCTCCCTCCTCCCTCCAAGGGCACATTAATTCTGTTCTGACTGAACACCTGGGGCTGGAGCTCATCTTCAAGGCCCTCGAAATGGCAAGGAACCGGTCCGCCAGCAGTTTTGAATCTAAGAGGAAAGAGCTACACCTCCCATTGCTACTTTGAGCAATTCCAGAAACAAAAGCTTCAGGAATCAGGAATCAAAAAATATTGCGCACGTGCGCGCACACACACACACTCACGCACGCACGCACGCACATGCACACCACTGTGCTCTCTTCCCTCCTAAATGATAACTCCACCCTTGGCCTCTTGGCCTCCATTTTCTAGAGAACCCTTCGCGGTTACAAAGCTCTGCCAATGGCTCTGGCACAAGTTTATTGAAACAAACTAAACATTGTAATACTTAAAATCTTCAGGAGCTGCAACAAAGGCCTCATAGAAACCTTCACCCTTGCTGACCCTGAACATCCTGCCCCAGCAAGACCTTGTACCTGCTTGTGCATACTCACCCCTTGTGCCTGTCATTTCCTTTGGGGGTGCTCACTCTAGGAGGCCCGGCTTCCCTTACAGCTCAGGAGACTTGGGATGTGGGGCACAGGTTGCACACAGCCTCTCAGTAGGGTCCGCAGCAAACAGTTTACATCTATGTCCCTGGGGTTCCCTCTGTGTAAAGGTGATTGTTAGGATTTCAGAACCCTTTTCCTAAGGAAACTACCTAAGAACAGATGGGTACATGTCAGGAGTACTAACAAAAGTCCACTTGAGTCACTTAGTCTGCCTGGAGTTCTAAACAAATTATAGAATGTACCTAACAGTACACCACGGTTTCCACGGGGAAGTGAAGTTTGAGTTCCAGCTGCGAACATACCTCTGCCACTGCCACCAGCAGACAACCTGGCTCCCACCGCCGCAGCTTGCCAGCCCACTGGTAGGGAAATGCCTGATTCTGCAGTTGTGTTTCTTAAGAAAGAATGGGGGAATGAGGAGAGTATGCCTCTGGGAGATGAAATAAACTGTAGAGAGAAAAGATAGAGGTGTAAGAGCTTAGCTGTCTCTTAATGTCAGGACCCTCCAGAGACTCACGCTAGGCTTCAGTCCCAAACCTAGGCCCTGAGGTCCGAGAGCCCACACCCCAGCCTTGCTGCCACAGAGAGCACTAGAGTCAGAGGTTGCAGTAGAAGAGGACTGAGGGTTAAAAACCTTGCCAATCCTATCCATGTATTGCTATGGAAGTCAAATAGGAGTTTTAAAAAAAGTCTTTTTAGACTGAAGCTAGACCAGTACTGTGATCAGTACTGTCCTTAATGAGGTCAAACAGAGTCAATACACTAAATCGTGGACTTCTCAAATATGCAGCTCACTGAAATATTCAGTGTTTGTCAGTTCTATTAGATGTGGCCCTTTTGTGGACTGGAGGAAACCACTGATTTCTGTATCTGATTTCTCTCTCTTATTTGCACTTCAATTGATATTTGGTGTATGCAGAATCAGGATAAATTTACTTACATATTTTTAAAAATTAAATGTACAAAAGAGCGCATGCTTCTGTACTATTTTTTTGATCTATTCAGAAAGATTTAAAAAAATGTTTTTCTAGATGGTAGAGTAAGAGGAGATATGAAAAATTTTTTTTATATTTTTAATAACACTTGTTTGGAGATTCAAAAGTAATTTTTAAAATGACAATAGTAATCTGAAAATGTTTCTTTTTCATTGCAAAGAAATACACATGAATTTAAGTGGCAGGTTTTATCTAAGTCTGCTGTCATATTCTATTTAAGATATGAGTCAAATTATTTTCACAATTCATAGTCTGAAGTGGGAAAAAAAGGGTAAAGATGATTTAGAAAACTTACCAGATTCAGGAAAAGAATTGATGGCTTGGTTTAACATCCAGCATCTTGTAGCTTCAGTAATGAATTGTCAGATTAAATAGGTCCATGAAGCCGGGCATGGTGGCACACACCTGTAATCCCAGCACTCCGGAGGCTGAGGCAGGAGGATCACTGTGAGTTCGAGGCCAGCCTGGGCTACAAAATGAGCTCAAAGCCAGCTTGAACTGTATAGACAGACTCTGTCTCAAAAAGACAAATAAGTAAATAGGTCCGTGATAATTGTTTAGATACAATCAATTCAATAGTACTTTACTGATGTTACATGCTAATACAGTATGTTACATGAAGATCTACCCATCACTGGTGCAGTATAAAATTCTTACCATATGAAAAAGAAGAGAACTCTATTTAATATGTAACCAACTACCAAACCAACAGCCTGTTGCCCTCAAATGAGAGAAAGGAGAGAAGGCAGGGGCCCAAGGGAGCTTCAGGAAACGGTAACAACTTGAATAGACTGAAAGTTACTTTGAGGTGTTGGAAATGAGCAAGAGACCAAGAAGAGTTAACCTTGGACTTGTAAGAGACAAAAGAAAGCTGTCCGGACCCCAGCCGGAAGTTGTTTTGAAACAACTGAGGAGAGACGAACAGAGAGTGTGTTTTGAGAAGATGGCCCTGTCAGCCTGTCAGTGGTGTGCAACTGAATACCAGGGAAATATACCAATAGTGAGGTCGCTGTGGTCTTCTGCATGGGAGGAGACAAGTCAGCACTGGTGCAGGAGAGCATGAAAATGAAGGAGAAAGACAAAAGGCATTTCCTCAGAGACACAGCTATGTCTGGCTCATTAGACATAAAGACGAGACAGTTCAGTCCCCCCCACCTTTTGGAGACAGGGTCTTACTACCCAGTTCAGGCTGGCCTTGAGCTCACTTTGTAGCCCAGGCTGGTCTTGAACTCACAAAGATCCTCCTGGCTCAGCCTCCTGAGTGCCACCGCGCCCAGCTCAGTTCCCTGATTTTCTTTTTTTTTTTTTTTTTTTGGCGGTACTGGGGATTGAACTCAGGACCCTGCGCTTGCTAGGCAGGCGCTTATTCCACTGAGCTATATCCCCAGCTCCTCAATTCTCTTTTGATTTGTTTGTTTCTTTTTTGGAGGGAGGGGTCTTTTTGAGACAGGGTTTCACTATGCAATTCAGACTGGCCTTGAACTCACTTTGTAACACAGGCTGGCCTCAAACTCACAGTGATCCTCCTGCCTCAGCCTCCAGAGTCCTGGGATTACAGGCATGAGCCACCACACCCAGCCTAATTTGTTTGTTTCTTAAACCAGAGTCTCACTCTAGCCCAGGCTAGTCTTGAACAAACTCTTTAGAGTCATTCTCAAACTCAGTAACAATCAAACCTGTAATGATAGCCTTCTGAGGACTGTACTGGGATTACAGGCATGTACCGCCACACTTCTGCCTTTTAAAATTTTCATCTTGGTTCTTCTTTATTTTTCTGGAGTCCTTTTCTCTATACGCTTTACTTATATGTGTTTTTGTTGTTCTACCTTTTCATTTAATTTTTTTTATTTTGTCTTTTAGTGTGTTCTTTTCTTATAAAAATGTACATATTATCTTGCAAGTTGTGGAAAAATATAAAGGAAGCATTAAAAGTGCCTTTATACTGCCTGTCACCACTCAGAGAGGATTCCAAATAATGTTTTGATGGATGTATTTAGGGCTGACTATGAAACAGGCTGGGCCAGGGGAGAATACAGTGAAGCAGCTACTGTAGATTTCCGTGGTACCCTCTACTTCCTCCAAGCACGCTTCCTCTGTTCCATTCGCCTTTCTCTGCCCAAACATTATTACCCTATTTTTCACCTGTGCAATTTGATTAGTGAAATACTGTACTATATTCTATTAGTTTTATATATATTTGTTACTGAAGCAGACTCATTTTATTGACTCTGTATTTCTTTTTCTGCAAATGGTTCCTTCATGGCCTCTGATCATTTTTCTTATACTATTAACATTTTCTTACTGGTATATAAACTTTCCCTGTGCAGCAAGGATAGTTACCCTGTCATATTGTATTTGTTACAAGTGTTTGCCAGTTTAGTGGATTAATATTATTGGTCATATCTTGGCCTGCAGAAAATCTTTACTTTTGTGAAAAAGTTATAAAGTCAGATCTATTAGTATTTCTGTTGCATAGCATTCTTAAATGGAAAGGAATTGATTAGAAGGATAATAATTAGCTCACAGAGATTTAAAAAGATGCCTGACAGAAATCAGGGCAACTCTGCAGATCATAGGAAATAAAGGTCATCTCGGGATCCCCTGCCCTGTCTCTCTGTCTCTTCTCTACACTGTCCGTTCTGGTCTCTGTTTGGCTTCACACACTTCTGCACAGCGTTACGCCTGACTGACAACCTTTTAGCTTCTGTATGTAGAGAGGCCAAGAGGATTTATCTTCAGGTAGAAAAATTATGCGGAAAGATTCTGACAGTTTTAGTCTTATAAAATGCTCATCTCCAGAACCATTACTGGTGCTAAGAAAATTCAGAATTCTGATTTACCAGCTAAAAGGCATGTAACCAAAGGGAAAAGATAGTCACTAACCCAAAGGAAAGACTTTAACAGAGTGCTGAGCAGACAAAGAAAAACAAAGCAACGCTAAAAACAATTGTTTACTGCAAGTTTTTCCTTAGTAGTTTGCTCTACTAGTTTGATGCTTCTTCATCCTGAATTAATTTAGTTTCCTCTGAGTTCCAATATCTACATTTAGCTTTCTCTTCTCCAAATCTCTCCATTCTTTCCTTCCGATATGCACGTCATCATTGCCTGTATTATGGCTAGCTCAAGTCCCCACGTTCTCACGTGGCCTGTTTCTCTTACTGCAACACACACACACACACACACGCACACGCACACGCACACGCACACGCACACGCACATGCACGCACACACGCATTTCTTCAGTTCATATCACATCATCATTAAATTAATATTCCCCAAATTCCACATCCATCCCTTTGCTGACATTGTTACTCTCTAACAGCCTCGGTGCCCCACTCATCACAAGGGAAATGACCTCGTGCGTGACTGGGGCTCCCGTGAATGGATCACGGTAAAGGCTTACATCATGCAGCCCTCACAACTCTGTTGCCAGATGTAATCTCCATTATATGGCAAGGAAACTGAGATCCAAAATAGTTAAAGCATGAACATATTTCCTATACGTACTAGAGTTGAGTGTTAATCTCTATTCTGCCCAAGTCCTTACACAGGAAATCAACCAGTGAACAGCAGACAGGCTTCTGAGCAGAGTCTGAATATCTTAGCATTTTCAAATTTCTAGAGTTTCCATCCTCTCTTTGCCATCTCTCAATCCCCAGTTTTAATCACATTTGTCTACTTACCTCCCAGCACCAGCTCCGTACTCCCAAGACTCTGAGCTTCTCTTTTGCCTTTTCTACTTGTGCTACTTCTTACCAGGAAGTCGCCTTCTCTCCACACCTTACAGACAGTGGTCCTTTTATCCACTACTGGATGTTCCACAGCTTCAGTTACCTGAGGTCAATTCACATCAACTCAGTACTGAAACTATGGAATGGAAAAAATTTAGAAATAAAAATTAATATGCTTTAAATTATTAGACATTCTGAGCAATACCATGAAATCTCGTATCACCCCTCTCCATCATGACTGGAGCATGAGTCATTGCTTTCATTCAGCATTTCCACACTGTATGCACTAGTCACCTCTTAATCGCTCAGTAGCCACTCAGGTCAAGAGATCAGCTGCCATGGCATGACAGTGCCTGCCTCAAGTGACCCTTATTTTATTTAATAATAGCCCCAAATTGTAAGAATAGTGTTGCTGGTAGTTTTATTAAAGTATAAGCATATATTTTATAATTGCCCTATTTTATTGTTAGTTATTATCATTAGTTTTTCACTGTGTCTAATTTATAAGCTATACTTTACCGTAGGTTATAGTGTAGGTTTGGTATTGTCCCCAGTTGCAGAAATCCACTGGGAGGTCTTAGAATACACCCCCGTGTGGGAAGCACAGAACTGAGGGATAAGAAGTCACTAAATTTCTGCTCAATTTTGCCATCTCTATAGTTTTTCTTCTTAAAATACCTAGAATATTTCTAATCAAAATACTTAAAATATTTTATATCCATTTATTATTTTTGTCTGTTTGTTTTTGTCTTTTTTTTTTTGAGACAGGGTCTCGCTATGCAGTTCAGGCTGGGCTTGAGCTCACTTTGTAGCCCAGGCTGGTCTCGAACTTGCAGTGATCCTCCTGCCTCAGCCTCCTGAGTGCTGGGATTACAGGTGTGGGCCGCCACGCCCAGCTATGTTGTCACTTTTGACAATTCTGCCAAATAGAATTTGAGTCTCTTGTGGCCTAATTCATGGCGTGTATTTCTTTTTTCTTTTATTAGCATATGTTTGCAGGGCACAATGCCTGCATTTAGCAGGGGAGTTTGCACCTGCGCACAGCGCAGCGTCATTCCTTCTCCCCCGTCCCCCTGCCACCCCTGCTGCCCCCCCACTCTTGTTCCTCTTCCCATTTGAAACAAAAGCTCTATTTCCGTTTTTTTCTTTGATTCTCTTTTCAGGCCCTTTTTCCCTCCGCCCCTCCGCCCTCCCTTCATTTCTTCTTCCCCTTCCCGTTTGAAAAGGTTCTCCCTTCTACCATCTATCCCTTGTTTTGCTCTGTATGTGCATTTTGAGTTTCTCATATGAAAGAACCCATGTGATATTTAAACTTGAATATCTGAATTATTGAACTTAATATTTTATTACAACCATGATTTATATTTCCTTGCATTCTCCACATGTTTAATTTAAAGCCTTCTAATAAATTAATATTTTTTGAACCATGTCCTCCTCTAAAGTGTTGTATTAGGAGTCCAAGTAATGTTGAAAGTTTTCTCCCTTGGCAAAATATTAATTTGATTTTAATACTTCCAAATCTTTGGGCTTCCTACTAGGACCAGTGATTTTCATGAGTGCACATAATAACTGTAAAATTCTGAGATTAGAGATAAATACACTGAGAAAATTTCACCAGCATATATGTAGTTTACCTTGTAATAAACATGCAGAAAGAATTTACTACTAAATTTCACTGTATGGGAGGTTTATTACTATAACTTAAAAATAGTTGCTTGCATCTAAACAAGAAATCAGTTTTCGAGGACATTAAACTTTTTGCTCACTGCTTTTCTCTTTCTAGTTGATTTTATACTATTATCTTACATAATAAATAGAAGTTACTAGAAAATGATTTTTGGAGAATGTGGACATCATCCAAAGACTGGTTTATATGAAACGGGGTGGAGCATCTGTTTCAACTGACGTTGCTTTAAAAATTACATGAAACTGCAGAGATGATAAATGTTCACAATTTGTATCCACATTGTTACTAACACAATAGCCTGTTAAATCCCTTGCCAGGAATGTGAGCAGATTGCAGGCCATCTACATTATTTATCAAGGGAGAAAAACATTATTCACAAATTTTAATTGCTCCTATGGCACCAACAGCCTGAAAATTAAACATAAAAATGTGGCCTTGGGGAAGTTTCACTGTACAATGACTTTAGTGCAAACCTGACCAGAGAGACCAATGCCTCTATCACAACTGCCCAAGGACCTGAATAAACTAAGTTAATGGTTTCAACTCCAGCCCTAGTGGACAGGTGGCATATTTTAAAACTCATTTTATCCACTGTAAACTTAACAACTCCTACACATGACCCCAAACAAATAAGCTAGAGACCAGGTTGGTATGGAGATTATATTTCATTCACATCCTCAAGATGAGTTTTTCTAGGTCAAGTTTCAAATGTTTTGCTAAATACTAGAAGAAAAAAATGTTTTCATAGTCTCCTTACCTAGAGAAATGAACCCTCTGCTATTGCAAAATGAGCATCGAATTTGCTTTTAAAACTAAATTACAATAAAATATAACTTTCAGAAAAAATTTTAAGGGAAAATGAAAGCCCTTGAAGGATTTTTTTTTTCCCTACCTCAGTGTCATTCACATTTTCTCAAGAATCTGGTAGAAAACTTTTGGCCGATGAATTTACAATCAGATGGTCAAGGTTAAAACGAACCCACCAGCCAACCAATAGGCGCCTAGAAAATTAAGGGGGCTTTCTCATATTCTAAGACTTAAAGGTTTGCAAAGAAGAGAGTCAGCAGTAGAGGGAGTGAGAAACACCAATTCAGAGAAGAGATCTTTGGATTCAAAGCACAACGGAGGCCAGTCACTCAGATCTCTTGCAACCCTAGAAATATCTGCCAGCCTTGCTCTCCTAGCCAGCCCATTGATGACACCACCGCTCTTCTGGTCGCACAGGCCCATTTTGGAGTCAGACGCCACTGTCTCCACAAATGTGTCCCAAAGCCAGTTGCTTCTTGTCATTGGCTTCTTTTCCTGCCTGCAATAGTCAATTCTCAATATATTTGTAATATCACTACTTTACTTAAAATTCAGAAATAGTTCTCATTTCATACAGAATAAAGCTAAAGTCCTTTAAGTGCTGCAGAGGACTGCGGGATCTTAGCCTTCACCTTACAAGCATTGCCCTTCCTGAAACACTCTTCCCCTGATATACACTGGGCTAATTCCTGAACCTCCAAATCTTTGCTCAGATACTGCAAATATCTGACCACCGAGTTTAAAAATGCAGCCTATCCTAAATCCCTCATTACCCTATTACATTCATGGTGTGGATTGGTTTGCCTTTGATATGGTGATAACACCATACAGGATACTGTATATTTTATTACCTTTATTGTTTAACTTTTGTGTCTTCTCTATAGAATGTATAAATGCCGTAGAAGCAGGGACCTACATATTTTTGGCTCACTAATATGCTCCAGACACTTAGGATAGCACCTGGAACATAGTAGAGGCTAAGTAATTATTATGTGATAAATAAATTAATTAATTCATGTTTTGAAAAAAGATTTCATTAATGTGTATTTGCGATGCATAATGATTACAGTAGTTTTAGGGAACTGGTACCTCTGCATACTGCATTTTGATCATTTTTGCTCCTCTCCTTCCCAGCCTCCTCTCTCCCCATTTCCCAGGTTGTCCTTCTCATGTCAAAAGTCTACCTCCTTGTTTTTTACCATCTCTCCTTTATTTTGTTCTTTAAATTATTTGTGTTTTAAGTTTCTCACACAGGAGAAACCATATGGTGTTCAAACTTCCGTTTCAGATTTATTTCACTTAACACTGTCATTTCAAAATCCATCTATTTTCCTAAAACGACTCAAATTTACCCTTCTTTATGGCTGAGTAGTATAAATACCACATTGTCTTAATCTAGTCTTCCGCTGACAGACGTACAGGCTGCTTCCATAATTTAGCTATTGAGAATTGAAAATTGGTGACAGAGGAGAATGGGTGACAGAGGCCAGTCACGCAGATCTCCTGCAACCCTGGAAGCATCTGTGCCAGCCCTGCTCTCCAGCCAGGCCATTGATGACACCACCGCAGTTCTGGCTGCACAGGCCCATTTTGGAGTCCAGTGCCACTGTTTATGCCACTGCCATAAGCATGGGGAAGCATGTATCACTGTAATACGCTATATTTATACTCTTTTGTGAATATACCTAGGAGAGGTACAGCTGCTGGGTCAAACAGAATTTCTATTTTTAGGTTTTTGAGGACTCTCCATACTCATTTTCATTGTGATTTTACTAGTTTATATTCCCATCAACAAAGCAGAAGTGCTCCTTTTCTCCATGATGCTGCCGGCATTTGCTGTTTTTTGAGTCCTAGACAACAGGCAGAGTTACTGAAGTAAGATGAAGTCTCAGTGACTTTCAGACCAACATTTCTGTAATGGCCAAAGATGCTGAACAGTTTTCCATGTACTTATTAGCCATTTGTTCTTTGCAGAAGTATTCATCTCAATTGCCCATTTTCACTGTATGTTTTGTTTTCTGAGGTCTAATTTTTTTTTTTTTTTTTTTAGTTCTTCATATATTCTAGATATCAGTTGTCTCCTCAAAAAAAGTTTTTCTCATTCTGTAGGTTGTCTCTTCACTCAGCTTATTGTTTTCTTTGCAGTGCAAAAGCTCACTAACTTGAGATAATCCCCCTTGTTGATTCTTGGGATTGTCTCTTGAGCATCTGGGGTTCTGTTTGGAAAGTCTGTGCCTATGCCTAAGTCTTCAGGAGTCTTACCTGTTTTATCTTCTAGCAATGTTTCTGTTTTTATATCTAGGACTTTGACCCATTTTTATTTTATTTCAGTACAACATGAGAGATGTGAATTTACCTTCATTCTCTTGCCACATATATAACCAGTTTTCCTGGTACCATTTGTTAGAGGCTATCTTTTCTCCAGCATTTGTTTTTAGACCTTTTGTCAAAGATCAAATAATTAAAGGTAGATGGTACAGTACTGTTTCCATGTCTTCTGTTTTATTTTGTTGGCCTATATGTTTATTTTTGTATCAGTATCACATTTTTTAAATTATTGTACTTTTGTAGTATGACTTGAAATCTTGGATTCTAATGCCTTCTGTTTTGCCCTTTTTGCTCAGGATTGCTGCATTTGTTAGTGTTCACTATAGAAACAGAATCAGTATAAAAAAATACATATAATTATAAAATGCATTTATTAGGCAGACTGATTGGAACAGAATGGGAAGAGTCCAATGGTCATCTGCTAAATCAGAGATGGAAGATAAAAATGCTCATCTGTGCACTGGAGAGCTGGAGAATCCAGCACCAGTAGAAGGTCAAAGATCTATAAGCTCACTATAGTCGCTGGTGTGACTCTGGGTTTGAAGGCCAAATAGTGTGCGCTGGAAAGACAGTGGGTCTCTCCTGGAGACCGATGTCCAAGCCAAAGGCGATGGTGAAGATTAGAGCTCCTCCCCAAAGAGAAAAGCACTTTCTTCTTCTTTCCCTTTTTATTCTGTCTAAGCTACCAGCCAATTGGTTGGTGCCACCCACATACGGGATAGGTCTCCCCCACCTCAGTTTGTTTGCCTGAACTTCAGTCATCCACAAACACACCTAGGATGTACTAACACGCTAGGCAGTTCTCACTCAAGTCAAGTTGACACATCACAATAACAATCACAATTAGTTTGACAATTCAGAGTCTCTGATTCCATATGTCTTAATTTTGTTTTAGTTTTGTGAAGAATGTTGTTAGTATTTTGATTGGAATTGCATTAAATCTATACATCATTTTTAGTAATATGACATTTTGACAATATTAATATTGATAGCAATATGACTGTTTTGACAATATTGATGCTCTCTCTCCAGGAATAAGAGGTGTCTTTCCATCTTTTATGTCCTTACCAATCTCTTTTCAAAGTACTATAGTTTTTGTTGTAGAAGTTTTTCACTTCTTTGGGTTAATCCCTAGGAATTTAAATTTGTTTAAGGCTAGGGTGAATGGAATTGTTTTCCTAATTTCTTTCTCAATGGGCTCGTTGTTAGTATACAGGAATACTACTGATGAATCTATTTTTTATGTGGTAAGAAAATGAGGCAGAAACAGGATAAGTGATTTGTCAAGCTAAAAAGTAGCAACTGTTTCTTTGGTGCATGTTCTCCAGGGTCACTGAATAACATATTCTGTGAGTTAGGTTATTACAAAAAAATGGCCTTTTTGTTTAGCTGGGGATATAGCTCAGTGGAATAAACTCCTGCCTAGCAAGCGCAGGGTCCTGAGTTCTGATCCCCAGTACTGCCAAAAAAAAAAATAATAATAATTGATTGGAGCTGGGGATATAGCTCAGTGGAATAAGCGCCTGCCTAGCAAGCGCAGGGTCCTGAGTTCAATCCCCAGTACCGCCAAAAAAAAAAAAAAGAAAGAAAAATAGAGAAAATGTTTTGGGGCTGGGGATATAGCTCAGTGGAATAAGCACTTGCCTAGCAAGCGCAGGGTCCTGAGTTCGATCCCTAGTACCGCAAAAAAATAAATAAAATAAATAAATATTGTTTAAACAAAACTTAGCAAGGCTGAGTTAAATTGGTGAACCTCACAAGTCAGGAAAACCAACATTGCATGGTGATTAGATGTTAAGACAGCAGGGCGTGGTGGCGCACACCTGGAATCCTAGCGCTCTGGGGGGCCGAGGTGGGACAAGTGCAAGTTTGCGCCTTACCTGCGCAACTTCATGACTTAATAAGACTCTGTCTCAAAATTTTTTGAGAAGATGGTGTATATAGCTGAGGGCAAAGGTCCTAGGTTTAATCCCAAGTACTACCCCCACCCAAAAAAAACCCCTAGAATTCTCTACTAAATTTGTAGATGGGGGGGATTTCAATCAATTATAAGTTCGATTTCCTTATTGTCAAAGAACTAATGATATTATTTCACCTTGGTTGAATTTTGACAGTCCAGAATTTTCCAAGAAATGGGTACATACATTTCTGTGAACTTTTTTCATATGAACTTATGAATATAAGCTTTCCTATAATATTCTGATTTTATACTTTTAATGGCTACAGGATCTATGGTAATATCCCCTATTTCATTGCTGACACTGGTATTTGTGTCTTCTCTCTTATCTTTGCTGGTCTTGTTAAAGGTTCATCAATTTTATTGGTGCCTTTTTATAAGGACTAGGTTTTTTAATTGATTTTTCTCTGCTGTTTTCAATTTCATTTATTTCTGTTTTTTATTAGTACCTTCTACATAATTGAGTTTATTTTGGTGTTGATTTTCTAGTTTTTTGAAGTAGAAGCTTAGCATAGTATTTATTTGTTCATTTAAGACAGAGTCTTACTATATAGTTCAAGCCAGCCTTAAACTCACTACAGACTGACCTTGAACTTGGGGCAATCTCCTGCCTGCATTCTGAGTGCTAAGATTACAGGGGCATGCCACCGTGCCCTGCTGTGTAACTTAGTTATTTTCAATATAAGCATTTAGTGCCACAAATTTCTCTTTTAGTTCTGTCTTAGCTGTATCCAGTAATTTTTACATGTTCTATTTTGTTTTTATTCAAGTCAAAGTATTTGTTGTTTCTCTTGAGATATCTCATTGACTCTTGAATTACAAGTATGTTTTCCCATACATTTAAAGCTTTTCTTGTTCTATATCAATTTCTAATTGCTTTTACTACAGTTAGACTGTATGTTCTGTAGAATTTCTTCTATATTTTTTCAGGCTTGTCTTATACCCCAGGACATGGCCTATGAATGCTGCCTAGATACTTTTTTAAAAGCTATATTCTGCTATTATTAGGTAGAGTCCTCTGTAAATATCAATTAGATCCTTTTGGCTGATGGTGTTGTTTTTGTTTTTGTTTTTCTTCTGATTTTCTGTTTAAAAATAGTTCTACTAGTTACTGAAAAGGGACTGTTGAAATCCTCAACTACAATTATGGTTTTGTATATTTCTCCTTTCAGGTTTAGCACACTTTGGTTTTTATTTGCTTATTTTCTACATATATTTTAAAGCTCTGCCATTTGGTGCATACATATTTAAGGTTACTGTGTTATCTTGGTGATCAATCCTTGTACAAATAGCATATTTGTATCTCTGTGCTGCTGGAGTAAGATCGTCTCAGGCTCTTTGTGATCAGAGCATATAAATTATCCAGACTAAATATTTCAAATGTACAAACCAGTGTGTTTTTTTTTTAGTACATTTTATTTTTAGAAGTAGCTTTAGGTTCCCAGAGAAACTGACTGGAAAGTAGAGTTTCCATATGTTCCCGCTCCTCGCATAAGGGCATCCCCCTCCAACTGCTATTCATATCCCACCTCCCAGGGAAACACATTTTACCGTCCGCAAATTACATTGACAGATTGTTATCGTGCAAAGGCCATAGTTTACATTAGGTTTCACCTTTATTGTCATATGTTTTATGAGTTTTGACAGATATATATCCACTTTTATAGTATCACAAAGAATAGTTTTATGGTCATAAAAATCCTTTATCCTCTACCTATTCATCTTTTCCTCTTCCTTAACACCTGGAAATTACTTATATTTTTACTGCTTCCCCACAAACTATGGATTATTGTATTTTATTTTATTTTATTGTCTTTCTGAGACAGTCTCGCTCTGCAGTTCAGGCTGACTTTGAGCTCCTTTGTAGCCCAGGCTGGTCTCGAACTCATATCGATCCTCCTGCCTCAGCCTCCCAAGTGCTGGAATTACAGGCATGTGCCACCTCGCCCGGCTAAACTAAAAGATTTTTTACTTAGAAATTCCACCTGAGCCAGCTATTGCCTTCTAGGTATCTTCCCGTGCAAGTTGAAGACACGGTGGTACATGCGTACCCACGTTCACAGCGGCACAGTTCATAACAGAGTGTCATCCCCAGATGGATGAACCAGGAAACGTGCTGTTTACACACACAGAGCACTGCTTTGCCATAACAAAAGATAAACTTGAGCCATTTGTAGGAAAATGGATACACCTCAAGACCATAATATTAAGTGCAATAAATCAGGCACATAAGCTTAAATATTGCATGGTTCTCTTATACGAGAAACCCACATTATAAATAAAGAGAAAAATGAAAACTAGATAATAGGAAGTAGGGAGGCAAATCTTTCTTAAATGGAGAGGGGATCGAGAGATGGAGGGAGGAGAAGAGGGAGGGACTTTCGAGGGGACTTTTAAGCATCCAGAAGAGATAAATATCACATACGTTGTGTAAGTTGCCTTCATATGCATTTTTCTGAGGAGGGGTAAGAAAGAACTATCCTTAGTTTTGTTGACTAGGAAGTCAAGCTGAGGGGCTGAGGATATAGCTCAGTGGCACAGTGCCTGCCTAGCAAGCATAAGATCCTGAGTTCGATTCCTGGTACCCAGAAAACAAAAAACAAAAAAAAAGGAATTCATGTTAAAGTCAAACTTAAGCTCAGGTCTAAATACTTGAGGAGATGGGAAGGGACAGATGGAAGGTAAGGGCAGTCTGAAACCAGATAAGCAGATACACAAAGATGGGCAATTACAAGGTATATGTGAAAAAGGGCCCAAAGCTCAGGGTTTATTTGGAAGAGTATCCATTAATCTAGCCAGTCAACCAGCAAACACATATGGGCTCCTCCTATGTGCCAGGCACAGTGGAAGCCCCAGCTTCAGGAGGAGGAAAAGAAACAAACACCAGAGGTGGTGAGTGTTCGCTGGGATGCAAGCACTTCTGAGAGCCTACAGCAAGCACAGCTACCTCCGGGCACATTAGGAAAGGTGTCCTAGAGAAAGTGATGTTTAAGCCAAGCCTTGAAGAACAAATAGAATTTAATCAAGATAAACATGGAGAGCTGGGGGCCATATTGCAGGCCTGGAGGCATCAGGAGTATATAAAACACAGGGAATTGTCAATCAGAAATCTTGAAGATGGATGAGTTTTTCGATGAAAAGTATGGAGTAAACAAACACCAATCCTAACTAGATTCTTGGTGGATACTCACCATGAATGATAGGAAAACACAGCCTGCAAAGTAGCTGGAGGCACCATTACAGAAGTAGACAAGAAAGCTGAAGAACTCCGCGTCAAGAGAGGCAAAGAAGGACGTGCTTTCTGGAGCGGCCAACAGTATCAAGACCTACATAGAAAGGAGAAGCTTGACCAGGATGAAAAGTACTCACTAAATTTAGGAACTAGGTTCTTGCTCCTTAGTAAAGAAGCAAAAAACATAGCTGCATTGCAGGTTGTAGCAAAAAAAAAAAAAAAAAAAAACACTGAGTGCAGATGCTATTGGAAAAGCTGTTTCAAGTACAAAAGAGAGGATAGTGACAAAAGAGAACAAGGTATCAGGAGGAGTTTCTGTTCACATAAGAGACTTGCTCAGGTTTGAGTAAGAATTTTTAGCATCTACTAGAATGTAGAAAACCTGGGGAATTCTAGATAGGAGACTCTATTCTTAAGCAACAAGGGAACATTTTAAGTAGAATGTCCTGCAATAAGACCAGTCTTGGAGCTCAGTACTGCTTCCAGAAGACTTCTTACCTAAAGAAACTTACCCTAGCAGTGCTACAGGCCTATAATCCTAGGATTGGGGCAACTGAACCAGGAGGCCTGGAAGTTCAAACCCAGCCTGCATAATTAAGCAAGATCCCATCGCGAAATAAATTAAAAAAGAGCTGGGGATGAAGCACAGTGTAAAGGTCCTGGGTCAATTCCTAGTGCAAAAACAAATATAACAATAACAACAACAACAGAAGCAAACAAACAAAACCTAACCCTGCTCTAAAAATGAAGTGTGTGTTAGTTTGAGCTTCTAAGTGAGAGTCTCAATAGAACCTTCCACCATATGTCTGCGGCAGTCTTTATAACATCACTTCAAATTTATGCTTTTCGGGGTTGGGGGGGTTGTTGTTGGGTTTTTTGTTGTTGTTGCTCTTGTTTGAAGCAGGGTCTCACTATACAGTTCAGGCTGGCCTTAAACTCACTTTGTAGCCCAGGTTGGCCTTGAACTTGCAACAATCCTCCTGCCTCAGCCTCCCCAGTGCTGGGATTACAGGAGTGCACCACCATGCCCAGCTAAATTTATGCTTTTCTACAAGGATGAACTTTTGTTAAGCTTGTACTCTATAATTGTTTCAACCTTAATAGTACAATTTGATATATTTAAAAGGATAATTTAGCAATTGGCCTGATATTTGATAAAGAGTAGCCAACTATATAGTATTTAAGATCCTTAAAGCAACTCTTCCGCCCCAATCTGTCAAACTATACCAAAAATAGAAGCATAGGAATAAAACAGAAATTCTATTTGGGTGCAAAATTAATGTGTTATATAGCTGGGAGAGGGTGAAAAGGGATTAAATCGGTTTGATGGATTTAAATGAAAAAGCTCCAGGTATATATTTATAGCAAAAGTAAAGCTCAAAGTTGCTTCTTAAGCAAGATTTAATGCAATAAATTTAGACCCAAGTGGGAAGGTTGGTGAGCTTCAATATCTCTTGCCTTGTTCATAAATCACAATATTGATCACATATAATTCATGAATGTATATATTTGTGTATGGAAACAAATGCAACCTCATTTATTGTGTGCAAATGAAACAGTAAGCAATTTTTATAATATGAACATCTAAATTAAACCATTTAGCATTTTTAAAAATTTTTAGTTAATGAATCTTATTTCTGGATAGTTACCCACATGAATCTACACCTTCCTTTCTCAATGGACTGTCACTTCTGCTATACCTGTTGCTTTGGGCCTTTGGGAAAAGAAATTAGGACTATGAAGTCAGCATCAAATGACAACATATGGAAGAAGAGATCACCAAGAGTTCTCATTTTAATTTTCTACATACTTCCTTCCATTGGCTAATAAAACCTAGGAATGGCAACTGCATGTTTATTTATTTTTATTTTTATTTTATTTTTGTCTTTTTGAGACAGGGTCTCACTTTGTAGCCCAGGCTGTCCTCGAACTCGCAACGATCCTCCTGCCTCAGCCTCCTGAGTGCTAGGATTACAGGTCTGAGCCACCACGCCTGGCCTCACAGTGTGCTTCTCCCTAGTCTGAATTTATCTACTCCCCAGTCTGAATTTATTTTTAAATTTCTCTCCAGAGCTTACAGATAAAGTGTTAGGGAAGCAACGTACAGTATTATACGAAGGGTAGGGAAAACTTGGAACTGGAAAGATTAAGGTTAGCTCATATACTCCAGGCCTTTGAGTGGAGGTGTGGGTAAAGAAGTATTTCGCAAGTGGCCCCAGGGGCATAATCAGTGCACAGAAACAGAAGTCATAGTTCAGCATGTCCTTTACCTCTTCGTAACACCTAGACAACTTTTTTAAAAGTAGGTAGTAAGTTGACGCATAAGAAACAAGTTTCAGGCAAGTAGATATAGTGAATAAATCCGACACCGAAAGGGCACAGGTATAATTTAAAAATCAAGAGGTCTAAGAACTGCTGCTAGTTATCCTGTACTTGAAACGTGGCTATAGTGCAGCAAACTAAATTGTTCTAAGCGACAAACTCACCAGTTTGAAAGACTTTGTGTGAAAAAGTGTAAAATATATAATACCGCTTGCAGGTTAATATTTTGGATATATTTAGCTGTGCTTATATGTATGTATACAAGCTGTTTCTATTTTACGGGGTCCCCAACAAACATTATTACATTGTTGCTCGCCTGATGTGTCCGGAGGGCCTGGGTAGAGGTCGACTAACCTGGGAAGACTACTGCACTCTAGGGAGAGGTTTGGTAGGCGCAGCCTAAGATACATGAAAGTAGTAAGCTTTGTTTTTAACCAAGTCATTTAAAAGTAATCCTTAGAAAAGACAGCCACGTGTGCATCGCCTGAGGAAGACTGGGAAGGAAGTCTTGGAGAAGGAAACACTGAAATTCCCTTAAAAGCCCGGGAGAACCGAAGTTCAGGACTCCGTCCCCCGCCCCCATGTGCACGCTAGGGAAGCCCGACCAGCTGGGCGTGCAAAGGCCCAGCCCCGAGGGGAGGAGCGTTCCCAGGTAGGGCCCGGGAAGGCTCGCAGCCGCGCGGCTCAGGAAACCACCCCCGCGCGGGGATAGGCGGACACTAGCCAGCCCCTCCTTAGGCCCTGATCCAGAACGGGGCGATCTTTTCTTCAAACTAGGGAAACAACGCCCTCCGGGCCGGCGCCTGCGGCACCCTCCGACACTGCTCGCATGGCACCTCCCTAAAAGGCCGACCCAGGTGGGCCAGAGACAAAATAGGTGACGAGAGCGAGAAAACCCAGCTGGGAACCTAGCGAAAACTGGGCCCTCGTATTGAGGCTCGGCTGCAGCGCCTTCGTCCCGCCTACTTTTCTCCGCCCCCATCGGCGTACGTCATAAAGAGTGACGTGCAAAGCAAACAATCACAGTTCCTTTCCTCGTGAGCCCCTAGGGAAGGGCAGGAAAGGGAGACGACGGAAGGAGCCGGCTTCGGGGACCGGCTCGCTCCGGTCACCCAATCAGAACGCTCTGGGGAGGGACGGGGCGGGGCCCGAAAAGCGGGTGGGGGGTGGGGCTAGGGAAAGCCGCGAGAAAGCTACCGGAGGAGAGGGCGGGCTCCCGGAGATTAAAGACAGCCAATCAGAGCGCGCCGGCTGCATTCGGAGAGCAGCGTGGGGCGTCGCCGCCGCCGCCGCGCGCGCCGGGGGCTGGTTAAGGCCATGAAACAAAAGAAACCCTGAGAGGGGAGCCGCTGCCACCTCCGCCAGCCCGCCCCGCCGCCGTCCCCACCCACCCACCTAGTCACCTACCTCGGCCTCCTTCCCCTGCCCTCCACCCCGCCCTCTCCGCTTTCCGGCGGCCCTGGCGCTCCTCCGCGCGGGTCGCGGGCCCCGCCGCCTCCCCGCAGGAAGGCTGTTTGCGCGCTGAGCGGGCCCGGGCCCTGTCCGCCATGGGGCCCGCCGCCCGCCGCGCCTGACCCGGCCGCCGCCGCCATTGACAGCGCGCCGCCGCGATGCCGAGCGGCAGCTCCGCGGGCCTGGCCCTGGCGGCGGCCCCGGCCCCCCTGGCCCCGCCGCCCGCGGGCGGCCCCGAGCTCGACGGGGACGGGCTGCTGCTGAGGGAGCGCCTAGCCGCGCTGGGCCTCGACGACCCCAGCCCCGCGGAGCCCGGCGCCCCGGCGCTCCGGACCGCGGCGGCGGCGGCGCAGGGCCAGGCCCGGCGGGCGGCCGCGCTGTCCCCCGAGGAGCGGCCCGCAGCCCCCGAGGCGGCCGAGCTGGAGCTGGAGGAGGACGACGAGGAGGGGGAGGATGCGGAGCTGGACGGAGACCTGCTGGAGGAGGAAGAGCTCGAGGAGGCCGAGGAGGAGGACCGGCCGTCGCTGCTGCTGCTGTCGCCGCCCGCGGCCGCCGCCTCCCAGACGCAGCCGATCCCGGGCGGGCCCCTGGGCTCGGTGCTGCTGCCGGCCGCCGGCTTCGATGCCCGGGAGGCCGCGGCCGCGGCCGCGGCGGCGGGCGTGCTCTACGGCGGGGACGATGCCCAGGGCATGATGGCGGCGATGCTGTCCCACGCCTACGGCCCCGGCGGCGGCGGGGCGGCGGCCCTGAACGGGGAGCAGGCGGCCCTGCTGCGGAGGAAGAGCGTCAACACCACCGAGTGCGTCCCGGTGCCCAGCTCCGAGCACGTCGCCGAGATTGTCGGCCGCCAGGGTGAGTGCGGGCAGCGGGAAGCCAGCCGGGCACGGCCCTGGGCGTGGGTGGGAGGACGAGGAACGAGCGGGAGGCACCTCTCGCGAACCCAGCAGTCCCCCGAGTCCACCGAAAGGTCTGGGAGGAGCCGAGGGTGGACGAGAAGAGGCGATGAGTCACCCTGCGAGAGCCCACGCCGTTCTGCTCGTGGGGTGTGATTAAAAGCGTTAAGTTTCTCGGGCCACCCAGTCCGGCGGTGTTCACTTCACTCAGGCTGCATTCTTGCAACCCCAGGCTGGCGGGGCCCCAGAAACCTCGGCGAGGTGGTAAAAGTTCGGGTCGGAGGAGTTGCGGGTTCGGTGTTGTGTATGGAAAGACAAACTGCAAGTTTGCGCAGCCGAGTGTCGTATAAAAGCGCGCGGCTTGCCTTGAAACAGCTTATTCCGATGAGAAATGGACAGAAATGGAGACTGTAGGAAGGGCTTGCTTATTCGAGAGGAAGAGGGGTGTTCAAGTGTTGGTACCACCGCCCCCCTCCGCTATTCGGAAACTTAGCTTTTTAAAGAGCAGCCTAACTTACTGTGTTCCTCTCCGTGGCTACTTTGTTCTTGAAAGGCACATTGGTTATCTCTAATCTCTTAGCATACTTTGGTGTGTACGATAAAGAAAAATCGGACAGTGAGGTAAAGAACTTTACGCTTTTATGCAGTTTTTGGTAAATTCTCTTCACTTGCCAGCACACCAGTACTGCAGACAGACTCCTCCCACATTGTTCAGACAAAGGACCTATGTCTTAGATTCCAGGAGTAGATTTGTGAAGATGGGGGAAGGGGATGCCCAGAGTACCTCTGTATCCTACAGTTTTAGGAAGGTTCTTTTTCTTTTAATGTAGCTCGTCCCCTCTTTACAAAAGAAGGTAAATAGTCCTAGCTGCCTCGGTGTTTGACATGGTTTAGCCTAGGTGATGCCTGCTTCTTTACTGTTAGGTTGAGAACATTGTTGGGGTCAAATAAAGAGCAATGATGGCGCTGCTGCCTAAATGATCTCATGTTTCTCAAGTTGTCTGAAAAGACTTGTCGAAGTGGTGATTTCACATGTCAGAGGTGGCTTATTTCTTATCGCTAGGATTTTAATAGACAAACCCTTGCAATCTAAATGGAAGACATAACATTTCAAACTGCCTGATTAATCAATTTCACATTCTTTATTTGGCTGTTTTGTAAGATATTTCAGATAAGCAATCATCCAGGAGAGAACTTTTCACCTACATAAGATAAAACTGACAGCATTCGTTCTAGTTTACAGCTCTAGAATGAGTTGATCATTCGTTTAAGAACATTGAGAAATTATTCGGTGTCAAACTTGGGTTTTGCCAAGTACTGAGTTCATGGTGATAGATTTAAGAATATGAGATTGATTCAGAAAAACTTATCTGCCATTTTTTAGAAACTTAACAGTCTCATAAACAGAATGGCACCAAACTAATGTGAAATTAATGCTAACTGTAGTATGGTAAGAAGTGACACAAGAGAATGGACCCTGGAGAGCCTTGGAGAGTAGGTGGGGATTTAACAATGGAGACTGAATCTACAGAAAAACAGCAACAGTGAGAAGATAGGTGTGATGGGCAAGTCATGGTGAATTTTGTTCATACTTAGGATCGGATCAAGGAGAGTGGTGAGAAGGGGTTGGGAAGGCAATTGTTGAGGCCAGAATAGAAACCCTGATTGCCATACTAGGATGCCACTTCCTGGGCACAGATTGCTTCTGTGTGCTTATGGTGACAGTCTAGGGATAACAAAGGAAAAGAACATTTACATGCTTAATTTCACTACAGGACAAGATAATGTATTTTGTAGGTTTAGTTTAATACAGACTTTTGTCTTTTCGTTGTATCATTCCCATTAAAGCACTGTGTAATGGTCCTTCACCGTGTATACTGTATCTTTTTAAAGTCTGAAAGTAAACTGAATTCAGGTTTTTATTTGAACCATCTATTGCAAGGTAATAAATGAGATAGTCTTAGTTTCTTTTAGGGTTGTGCTTATTGGTGAATCTATTTGTCTGAGAACATGGAGACAAATTGCTGACTATTCCTTTTGCACTTAACAGTAGTCAACTCAAGGAAAAGTATTTCATATTCCTCTATCTTATCTTAAGAGCAGAAAGTCTGCCCTTTCCTTGTTTTGAACCATTCAACTAGTGGATCATTGATTGACCTCTTTGGCACTCCTGCACCCTAGCAGCATGGTAATAAAACCTGTAAAGTATTTGTTCACTCCAATGGAAAACTAAGTTACTTTAAATATTCACATACTTTTATAGTGCAATACTTTTGGCCGTAGGTGAGTACCTGTCCTGAGTTAAACAGGGCAAATCATTTCATTGTGTTATTTGCATTGGAGGAGCTAAATTTTCATCCTTAAGAGCTGTCCATCCCTGCCATTTTATTCATTACCTGAAGTCATAATTTTGTTTGCCATCTCTTAATTGGTTTTGGAAATAATTATGTCACAGATGGAGACATTTATGACTTCAGCTCTGAAGCAAGAATAGGACAAGTGAATTCTGAGTCACATAGGATAGCAAGTAATGTAGATGATCTCTGGGTCTAGTGTCTTTCAAAATAACCAACCACTGCTAGTAATGAAAGTTGACATATTTAACCTCATATTTTACTCTCCAATAGCATATGATCTTTGAAAATACTAAAATGACCCCTTTAAAAAATAAGTTTTGCATCAGTTATGAAATGAACAATATTGTGAAGCTCAGGCGTTAAAGAGGATTACTGATAAAAGAAGTTACAGAATAAAGACTCAAAAAAATCTACCAGTGGATTTTAAGACCTAATAAAACATGTTTCAAGTGTAGTACCCTGTTGCAAGACAAATGGTTAACAGCTTCAGTTTAAAGCAGTAAATTCTGTTCCATTTTAGGTATGTTTGGTATCTGTAAGACTAAAAAGTGAGTTAAAGTAAACTCTGAACCCATTCTTAATGAATGTCATGAATTCAGTTGTTCAGGGACTTTGCAACCTACAGTTTTTTATTGCTATTTAAGATAAGTGTACATCCTCAACTATTTTCCTCAGTAACTTTTAACTGATGGTGTGTGTTCTCTTCTAATCTTACAGTCTAGAAAAAGTCTTCCCTAGCTTTTTTTATTGTACACTGTCAAAAAATTTAAACTGGTACTCCCAAAATCTGGATCTTTAGGTATGAATATTTATACTAATATATATTTAAAAACACATAGAAGTTTTAAAAAAATGAAGTAAAAATGAAAATAAAAGTTTTGCATTTTTTCCCCCTGCTCTCTAGTGGATTTTCTTATGCTCTACTTTGACTATTACTGAGTTAGACCATCTGGGAAATTTTTTCTTACTTACTGAACTTTGTTGTCTGCACTGATTTCCAATAGCAGTGTGTATTATCCATTTTTAAACAATACAGTAAAGTTTGTTTCAAGTTTGCCCTCACTGTATCCTTGCAGTTTTTCTTAGTTTGCTTAAAGTGAAACCTCATTATCAGGTCCTTAAACACAATTGAAATAAAGCAAATGTATGTCTGATCAGGAGAAAAAGAAAATTTGATGTAACTATACATAAATTTTCTATTTAAGAAGAAATACATTTCAAGGAAAGAATAGCTTTAGAATAATGCTAACTCATGACATGTTTTTCTTTGTGGAGGAGAGGGAATTGACCTTCCCTTTGCCTAGTGCTGTGGTTTACCAATGTCGTTAATTCTGCTTACCAGTTACAGCCATTTTGCAGATACAGAAACTGGGGCTCTGGAAGATAACTTGGAATTTAGATTTGGACCAGTTTCAAAATTTTGTTCTACATTGCTGTCTCAGTATTGAAGCATTCTTTTTTGGAAGGTTAATATTTTGAATTAAGTTCTTTCCTAATCACCTGAGTTATGATACTGTATTTATAGTGTTGCATAATTTAGATTGTCACTATCCAAATTAGTTTGCTTAATAGAATTCTGTGTCTTTACTATATAGAAAACACAGTTATTGTAATATTGTTCCAATCTGTCTAAAAATCAGTTATAATTCAGAATATTAATTTGCATATATACTCTTTTAAAAACAGCTAATAGGACTTTGTAGGCTTTAGATTTTTAAATTTAGTTTATAACAGTTTATATTATCTCTGGGACCACTGGGAAAGATTCAATCACTGTAATTGTTTTACAAATAGGTGTGGAATCTACTGCCTTTTTTTCCTGCCTTACTCAGCTAATGAATGAACCTTTCTGATTCACAGGGGAGGAAATGAGAAATAAAGTGGTAATTTAAGGATATATTTTCTACCTCCTGGTTTCCAACAACCTAAAAATGATCCAGGGAACCACGTTCTTTTTTTTTTTTTTTTTTTTTTTTTTTTTTTTTTTTTTTTTTTTTTTTTTTTTTTTTTTTTTTTTTTTTTTTTTTTTTTTTTTTTT